>SMLS01067477.1:0-44692 GCA_004785975.1 Popillia japonica
GACCTCGAAAACCAATCGCTAAAGCTTCAAGTACGTTCCAGGGATGACGAGAATTTGTTCTTCCTTTATTGAAAATCCAAGAGGAACTTATTTAGTGGTTGTTGTGTATCCTGTAATGTATGCAATGTATTTGGAGTCTAAAAAATTCTAAGATGCTTTTACGTGTACTATATTAATTGACATATGGATCTAGGAATTAAAGTTTAGAAAGTTGTACTTAGGAATTTGTGTATTTTAGCTTGCACAGCAAAGTCAAACGTTTAAAGTAAGATAATCCAATAACATAATCGAAGATTGTTGCAAATTGTCCTGCATTATATCTATTTAATTTTAAAAGGGTGTTAAGATGATATAATTCGTTTATTATTTGAGTATTTGAAATTATAGCGATTTCAATGTGATAGATTATGATTATGAATTTGTAATTGTGGAAAAATTGCAATTTGTTTGGTTTCAATTGCACACTAAGTAGAACTGCACAATAAATTATTTGGTGGAATAAAACAATTGTTAGCCAGTTCTGTTATTGGCAGAACATCAATCGTATCTTTTTTTCATTTTATATTAATGACTACATAAGTATCACTATTATGAAACCGAAGCTGGGAATATGGACTTACTCAACAAGTACTATCACAATGTCAAATAGGACTCGGATATAACAGTTATGAAATTTTACTTAAGGAAAAACAAAAGTGCATTTAGATTAACATCGATAAATTAATGATAAAATTTGACCGCAAAACTCGTTCTTTACCAATTTTCAAATATGTAGTAACCTTACATAATAATGACCATGTATAATATATACATTATCTATGTATGATAAGATGTACTAAAGGTTACTGTAGGAAACTATACAACGATATAACAATAGTAAGGCCACCTTAGAAACTTATTGACTGCTGAATTCTATTACTAACCATTTAATTTGGAATAACGCATAGTGTGGCATCTCAATTGATCTCCTTATGATTATTCTGATGTATGATTTGCTCACTCTGCTTTGCTGTCATATAAATGAAGAAGATAAGTCTACATTATGATACAAACTAAATTCGTTCACAGTATAAGTTTAAGTTTATCTTCTGTAATTCGCTTACTTTGTTTTCTGGAAAAATGCCACACGCAAATGCTGAAAATGTATACTTACATAAGTATATCCATATAATCTTAGTTTATAGTGCCAAACAATGTGCTTCTTCCACAACAAGAAATAAATATAAAAACGTAAACATTGGAAGCATCTAAATTGATTGCGTACATTGAATATCTTAGTGATAAGATAGTAGAAATGGTGGAATACTTTACTGTGGGGTCACATAGGTTTTGTTTGAATTTGCAGAATCCTATGGCGTTTATTATGCACCAGTATACAGACAAAGTCACAAAGATTCTTAAATTTCATCTGTTTGAAATTAAGTAGTGTTTTGGGACCAATCGGAAAAATAGAAACCACTTGAAATTTAGAGTGTTTGCATAGCCTGGCTTATTTTATAAAATGTTAATGGTGACATTTATGTACTTCAAAATTTTGAGATCATTATAGAAGGTTCTATAACTGATAAAGCTGGAGAAGATCTTAACTAATCACGTTGAACAAGATAGTACTCCTTCTCATTACGCTAAACGTGATAGTAACTGTTTTAACCGAAAATGTAAAATTAATGAAGTAAGATTATGTTATAAAACTCATAAAAAAGCAAAATTGGATATTGTTAATTATACTTGTAATATTAATCAGATTGCAAAACCTGAATAAGAATTTCTTATTCCTAGTACGACTAAAATATTAGATACATGTCAAAATGTCAAAAAGTACCTACCTTCTTCATTTTTTCGTTCTTGATTAATAAGTAGATATCTCCTAAATATTTAGCTTCATTTAAATAGTTAATATATGTATGCTGTACCTACACGTACACATAACAGGATAAATTGTATATAGTATAAGAAATTTGAAGGTACACTGCTCGTCAATAGGCAATTGAATATATAACTTCCTTATATTATAATTGCTTTTGTGGTATTATGTATTTGCCACCGTTCATCAACAATCGTTCTCGTTTGTTGACCTCTTATTTTACACAACAGGAAAGCAAACATCAAACCAAAGTAGTTTTCTGAAGAGTGGGGAGTGCATGAACATTTGATTGATTGAATGCAATTAGTAATACGATGGATTAATATATCTTGTTTTTCTGAATACATAGTTTAGCAACTACATTAGCTACTCTTTTTGCTTTAGTCTGTCAAACTATGCATTATATGACATAACCACATTGATATGTTAATCGATATGTAACTACCACCTGTATTAATATATTGCTTCTTTTCATCGAAAATATTCAATCGTATAATAGTTTAAACCAATAATGTATCCTTTTATCATGTATTGTAAGTAAAGCGAGAAACAAATGGTGGAGGAGCCTTCAAACTACAGAATATCTTTGACAATGTATCGCATGTATGTATAGATATATGTATGTATATGTACATATATCTATCTGGAATAAACGAAGTAATATTGATCCTGAATTGTTTATAGTACCATCTACCATTTAAAGGTAGATTTACCAGCTAAAAGTTTGCACATCTGTTAAAACGA
This sequence comes from Popillia japonica, assembly GCA_004785975.1. Lineage (NCBI taxonomy): Eukaryota > Metazoa > Arthropoda > Insecta > Coleoptera > Scarabaeidae > Popillia > Popillia japonica. Next base: position 2,609 of record SMLS01067477.1, read on the forward strand.
CAGTGTTCATTGCAAGTTAAATGTAGAAATTATAAGAACGGGATATTAACGTTTAAAAAACAGTTCGTCGGCAAACAATCCTGACACAGATCTATTCATCGTCGCAGAGTCATACTGAAAAGAGGATATCTTCAATAGGCAAAAAATACATCAGAAAGACCTATAGGGGAAACATTTTAGACTTAAAAAATAGGCGAAAAGCCAACAGCGAAAAGGAGGTGTGCGTAAAAAGAAGAAAAAAGATCTCAAACAGATACAAGCGCTTAAAGAGCGAAGCAGCGTGGAATAGAAAAGCGGAACGCGAGCGACGGTGGCAGCCTCGTATTTACTCACACATACGCCACATAGAGAGATAGGCAGAATAATTTCTCCCAAGTCGGGACCATAAGTCGATAGCAGCGCCAGCTATATGCCCTTAAGCTGAATTGATTTGTAACAGATGATGCCGAACAGAGATACACATTCGACATGTTTTTCTAACCGTTCCGAGTAAACTTTTGCATTAGGGAGATACATAAATTCTTCTTGCAATTTATCGTGGCCGATAAAGCCTAGGCTGGGATTTCAGAAAAAGGAATGTCGCGTAAACGTGAGACTAGCAGCTAGTAGACCAGTATCTAAAATAACCGGCAGCGTTACGGATCAATAGTAGTAACTGTCGGTACTAAATGCGGGTATCGACTATATACACTCTAATTACGGTTTATATGTTTGTAGAATCTTTAATTTAAAAGTAACTCGTTTTTAAGCCGAAACAAAGTATAGCTATTGTAAAAACAACTTATTGTTAGTAATATATATTTTACATTCAGACTTTGTTAAACGTGCACTTTTTGATTCCATTGGGAATGAAAATAAGTATCTGCAGAGCACATTTACACCATGTATTTATTTTGCAGTATCAGCATTGAACAGTACACGTTCTTCAAGTGCATTCTACTACGTGTCAACCGCTTGACCATTACCTTCACTTATTAATTCCAATAATTCCTTGAAACAATCACTCTTAACGTGGATGTTCTTATTTATGTATAGTATTGATTCCTTTTAAAAAGCGCAGGATGTTGGAAGGCCCCAGTAAGTAAGTTACTAATAGTAATTCTTCCTCCTCAATTTTATGCGCTCCTGATGCCAGGCGCTTGAGTTGCGCTGTGCAGAGCAGTTTGAGAGTAGATGGATGGATGTTTCATAATGTTTCCCACAAAATCTACATTCGGCTTACTTCGTTATTCCAAACCTACTTAGGTGTCCATTCAGTTCATTTCAGGTTTTGCTGAGGTTATTGCATTCTGAAGATCTCTTTGTGTTATATTTCCTAGAAGAGATTTGGCTTGCCTAATATCGTGGAAATTCTCCCAGTACCTGGATTTTCTCTGCTCTACGTCACTTTCGAGCTTTTCCAGTATTACACTGCTACTTATCTTGCAAAAAATGTTTAGTCCCACAAAAGGTGTTTTGCCCGCCTTCTTAGCGACATTGTCTGTTATCTCGCTTCCTTTCACTCCTTTGAGTCCATAGTACTGTTATATTGATCCTTTTGGTTCTAGGTCCATATATTCTTATTCCAGTTCCCTCTGCCGTTTGGAGACGTCGCTGTACCATTTCATGGCGTTGCTATTGATTGTCCCATTCGCTCTTGGTACTAAGCTACTAATCTTTGTACGCAGCTGAATTTTCTTAGCAAGTTGTCTTGGAGCATATCCCAGGTTTCCTCATCTTCAGGAGGGCAGCCACTTCACCCACATCATCCCCACGTCCTCCTCTTCCACCAAAATGTGGAGAGGAGTAATGTTTAGTACCACTGCAATAGCTGTTATGGTACAGACGCGCATTGCTTTCTTGGAAGAAAATTATAGGTTATAAGTCAAACACACTTTCGTATATTATATCTGACTTTTAATGAATTATTGTTATTATGCTCCTTTTGTCAGCCAACATGACGGTATTTTCCATTTTTTAAATTTAAAATTCATTAATTATCATCATTCATCAGATCATCACTAGGCAAAATGATGCAGCAAATGTCACGTAAAATTATTACAGTCGCATAAAGATGTATTCTTGCAGAGAATTCACAAAATTAGCACTTATGTACATATCAAACTTAACCTAAACAATCTCAATTCTGATAATAACTAACATACCATTTTAATTAACCAACTTTACATTTGTATGCCGCTCTAATAGGATATGGTGATCACGAAAAGCGGGCATGCTGTCAAAATCGGTGGATACTAGGGTATACAAGGCATTGTTCTCTAATGCATGTATTTTTCCAAGATAGTGGCTAGCTTATAAAGCAATCTCTTAGCACTATTTACTATAGCGGTGAGAACTAAGTTGATGACGAAAGTTTCACGCTCGAGATGTTCCAGTATCATTACACGGTTCCATACTACTTTAAAAGCTATACCACCCATTCAAATTGCAAAGACGTCAAATTTTAGGTTTCCCAATCGCGCCACGATAAAAGGTTTCTACAACCCCAATGAGATTTTAATTCCATTTTTCAATAATAAATTTAGAGCTAGAATACATGGCAGCGTTTATACACGCATGGCCTTAGGTGGAGGCAATAACAAGCAATCATAACAAGAAATGAGTATAGTAGTTACAAAATTATATCCTCACATTCAAATAGTAATAAGGTAATCAGAATCTCTATTGCTATACTTTTGGCAATTATTTAAATATCAGCAATTTGTATGAACGAGCGTCCGCCATATTTGTAATCCTTATTTAGGACAATGGTATACCTACGTGCAATAAAAGTCCACACCGCAGTCTGAGTTTCTCTACCATTAAAACGTAATCGACAAACACTATTTCCTGCATCGGCTATAAATACCAACCCACACCTAAATACCATTTTCACCGGGCCACGCCATATTCCAATTTCGGCGGTAATTTAAATGTTTATTAGAATATAAAAGTACATTAATTTTCTTTTCGGCGACGCGAGAAGAGAAGGGAGTTACCGGTAGCGGGTGGGCTTGCACGAAATATCGGTTTGAAAATAAACGCAGGCGGTTTGATAACCATGTACAATTTGTCATTTAAAATCTGACACACGGCCATTCATTTAACAGATAGATCCTAGCTCGTTTCATCACTTAGTTTTTTTTGTTATTACTTATCCACCGCTTAACAATAATAAATTAGGAGAAAAATTTAAACAATAATTATTTACCATTAGTCAATTTAGAGATCTAAAGTGTACAGTATGCTTCTTTCTTCTTTTATTTATAGTTCTGGGCGATGGATGTAGGTATATAATAAGACGTAATGAACATCTTAAAACGCTAGCTCAATAGCACTATAAAGAAAATTGCGCTAAATTCGAATAAAGCTAGATAAATGGTGGGGCATTTTCTGTTGAGATAACAATAAACTTATTGAATTCAGTTTATGCTAATATGTACATATTTAGCTTGTCGGAAAATTTAATATAGAGAATAAGTAGATTTACGTAGTGAAACAACTGATATATACGAACTACATATTTTATTTTATCAACTAACATTTTGTAATGTTGACTCAGCAACCACTCCTGCCAACCCCACTTACAACATATGCAGACACAATGGTTGGCGGTAATTGTCTCCCTTAAAGGTACCTTTCTCTTCTTCAAGTATCCCTGCTGCCGCTAGGAATTGCGTGATATTTTTTTCCCTTTTCTGACTAATCTACCAAACTACTAGATATTTGCGATAGCATTTTGCTTCGCACCTGTTCGCAAGTAGTGAAATTACTGCAGCGTAAGTATCTCTATTAAAATACCAACTTGATTTAATTTAAGACCATGAATCTGATTTTTACGATAATGCTTTTACTTTTAAGAAAACAATGTTAGATAGTGCATGCAGTTGTAACTCCGAAGAATGCATTCAGTGCACACATTTATTTTACAAGTGAAAGAAATAAAAACCAAGAACGGGAAGTGACAATAAAGTCACAATAATATTCTCCTCGTTCTTTGAAACCTTTCTCCGCCTTCCCGAATATACAGTAAAGGTCTATTTAGTAATTGGAGTTACTTCGGCGTTGTTGGAAAATCCGATTCGATGCTAGCGTCACAGACGACCGTGTGGCGACGGTGGTAAACAGAGGTGACATAGAAAGAGGAAGAAGAAGGACAGAGTACGAGAAATAGCAAATCAAGTTGCAGAAATCGATAATCTTTGAGAGGAATGAAGGGTGGAATTGAGAGTACTGCGACTTCAAGAAATTAAATCTCATCATCTAGCAATTCTGCAACTAAGGCGCGTGTAATCAGAAAAGGGGGACAAACACAAATATAAAATTGATCAATCGTTGAAAGTTAGATTTACTCGTCGGGTAACTAGAACGGAATACTAGCTAAACCCAATTACATTAAATTATTTTATTATATTATAAATATAAGATGATAGTCCATTATACTTACAAAAACACGTATGTACATATGTATATGGATATTTTAAACTAACATAATGCCGCGTTATGTGAACGGAAATTACTATCTCTATTAAGGTAGAGGAGATAATTGAAAGTAACAATGTAGCTGGCTTGTTTCTTAAGGATACTAGTTAACCACATTTAATTTCATATCAAAATAATCTACATTTTAAATTGAAATGGGCATCTGTGGCAACTACTGTCAATGTAAAATTTATGTTGGAATATACTGACGAACCTTTCTAATTAATCCGATTAGAACAAAGAGAGAACGAAAATCAATAGTGACTGTAATTAAAATAATATTGTATTTCTTAGGAAGGATCCTCAACTTCACTCCCTAATATCAATCGGTAAAACACCCAATTCGAGACCGTAAACAGTTACAGCACCATAAAAATGTTAATTTCATTCAAGTAGGCTCTGCCAATAGAAAGAAAAGGGTCTTTAACTTTATGCTTCGCGTTAAAATAACAATAACAAAGTACCAACAAAATCGTGGTTCCATTTCTAAAGTTCCAAACATATAAGTTCAGTCGGTAATGCGGCGCCTTCTCCTTACCAACGCCATATTCGTGCTCGGACGTCATTACTTTTTCTTTATTACGATATATATTCGATAACGGTTCCCGTTGTTACTGCTGTTTCCCGGTATATTTTAAGAAATTACAATCTACTCTCCTTGTTTCATTCTCTTCGCATACGTAGCTATTTCTTTCCGGGGATACGCCCGTAGTGGTTTATCGAAAGGGGCACGAATGCATGTCAGGAAGGATATAATAAATCGAAACGACTTGCGATTCGACGTCGAAACCATTACTAAACCAGGAGAGTTAAAAGTCTCATTATTGCTCTTACGCTTACAGTAATATTTCGTGATGGAAACGAATATAATTTAGACGAACGCATTTTTATTTTTGGCGGAAATATGTGTTGAAGCAAAATTGAATAGATCAAATGCTAAATTTTTCAATATTTGGCTTTTTTGATTGTATTTTGATATAGTCATTTTATGCAGAGATATCTTTCGTTATCACGAGATCCTGAAGAGATCAATAATAGTAGTACGGTATCGGATATATTCCATCTTGAACGATTTATAGTAGGTAGGTAGTAAAATATATTGATCCACAATTACAAATCTTGGTAGCTTCGATACCTACTGCAGTAGAATACTTTACCCACTGAAGTCCACGAGATTCTGGTAGAATTCACGAAGCTTCTTTAAGTAGTTCCTGATGAATAGAAAGTAAAGTTACATACATCAGAGCCAATGTTTTTAACGCAATTTGAAGACCTACTACGCTACATAGATTTAATGGAAGCTGCTAGTCAATCGATTTGAAAAATAATGTTAAGTGAATGGATTGTAAGTATTTGCCGGCATAGAAATCATCTAAATATGAAAATGCAAACATACATACCGTGCGAACGCCTGCGGGCGGTCGACACCTAACCTGCAAGTTATTTTTGCCAATACAACTGTACAGTAGAATACAGCGTACACAGGTTAGGTATCGACCGCTCGCAGGGTTTCACATGGCGTATGTAGTATGAATGTAATCAACGTTGTTTGATTGTGTTGAATAAGAAAGAATTAACTTTACCTGCCCTTACAGATTAATATCATGATTGTCTCTATATATCCCACATGCAACTTTACAATCCTTCACATTCAGAAATGATTGCGAAATATATCCGTTTTTAATATCCTCTGCATAAGGTAGGCAAACGATGCAGGCTGGAAGGTGGTGCAATAATTTGCTGTCAGATTTCCGAAAAACACGTGAAATATAGGCTAAGTACAGCTCCATAATGTTAGTATTATATACATTTTTGAGAGAGCATCTGTTACAAAACTAATTTGTATGAACTGCCAATATAGGATTCGGACAGATTCTGGTGTAAATTCCGTTAATTGGCCGCGTTCTAACTATATAATCTAAGTAACGTAAATACTAGTGGATAATATTGTATACCCGACTACTTCGAAGTATAGTAGTAACAAATCATCAGCATTTTATACTTACATACATACATAGGTACACTCTCTTTCTAAAGTAATGTCTCCCTCAGTCAACGGGTTCATATCAATAACGCTTTCCAATGGACCTACTCTAGCTGTCGGGCGACCACGGTTATAGCAATGCTGGGTAACCGAGGTCGCTCGATGGCTAGAGTACTTCCATTGGAAGACGTTATTTATAGGAACCCATTTGCTGGGGGAGACATTACTTTAGAAAGGGAGTGTACATACATAATATATGCTCCAAAAGATTGATGCGCATAAGTTTAGGATTATTTAAAGCAGAACATCTCCCTATTCATGTTTCTGAAATATAGATTGGCAATTCACGCGTCGGCACTTGCATATATATATTGTGTGAATTTCCAAATTTTTTGGTTAGTCGTTGCATAATCATATATTATATTTATTCAACTGATTGTGTTAATTTATTCTTATGCACATTAACGAATCATTATATTTTCTTTAAGATATACAAGTTGAGCCATTCTTCTTCTTCCTAATCTTCATGACTGAGCAGTCGTGACATCATTTATATGTAGATTGATTAATCGACTGCCTCCATCGCTGTTGGTCTTCGGTTCCTCTCAGGATTCTTTGAAGACGTTGTCGCAGGATCTTTCTAATCTGATCTGCCCATGACGATGGGGTTCTGCCGGTAGGTCTTTTGCCTTCAACCTTGTCCTGGACGATCAGTCGCTCGATCTGTGATCCTGAACTCGTCCAGTATTGATACATCGGTTCGATGTGCAGTATAGGGTATCTCTCCGCCAACACCACATCTCGAATGCATGTTTATCAGATGATTTTATTGTCCATGATTCAGAACCTATAAAAATATAGAAAATGCCAAAGTATTCACCAGCGCCATTCGCTATTTTTGGTTATGAATCTATCCATCCAAATTTTTGTTAGGTTCGCCATTGCTGTACTGGCTAATGTTATCAGTCTTCTTATCGCAGCTTTGCTTTGCTTATCCGCCTTTGTTGGTTATAAGGAACTCCAAATAGATGAAATCGTCTACTACTTCTAGTCTGTTTTATAGATTTCTTAGCTGTATGGTACTGCCCCCGTCAATTATCATAAGCTCGATTTTCTTTAGGTAAATTTTAAGACCTAGAGCACGACTATCGTTGGTGACCAAATCGAGGAATATCGTTGTCTCGTCTTCATCGTTTGTCATCAACGTTGTATCATCCGCATATCTGAGATTATTTAACGTTCTTTCATTGATGGATGTTCCTCCTATAAAGTTCTCAGGAGCTCATTATGTATTGGCCGTAAGTGTTAAATAGTTTCGGCGACAAAATGCATTCTTGGCGGACTCCTCTCTGTACCTTAGAGGTGTCTGATGTTCTTCTCTCGAGGCTCACAATGGATAGGTCGCTATTGTATAAGTTGCTGATGAGAGATACAAGATGGTGAGGGACTCCCATTTCCCTTAACACAGTCCAAAGTCTACTCCATCGGACACAATCAGTGTTGAATATTTGGTCCCCCCTAACAAGCAGCAATTATTGAATGAACCGAAAAATGTTCAGCAAATTTTACCGCACCTATGAAACATGTAATTTGAAGTGCATTTATATGCACTTTTTCTTTAGAATGATGATCTTATTGAATTCGACCGTGGTCCTGAAAGGCAACTAGTAACTTTTAAATCTAATTTGGATATACTGTATTGTCATTATAAAACTAAGCTTACTGCGTGTCTAAAGATCCAATCGCCGATTTCAACGAACAATTACTTATTATTTCAACGTATACATTTAGTAGTTTAGTACTATTATTTAACGCAACGGTCATTTTCTGATAACTCGTATATACTTATTGTATTTATAGGGTATCACAGGATTAAATAAGCTTCTAATGCCGCCTCTGTGTTTCAGGGGCGGCAACTTCAGTCAATCATTACACGAATTCTTGTAATTGGGAAGAGAAACCGAAGTGTCAATATTGTGGAAGGATCTACTCCACGCCGAGCAACCTTAAGCAGCATATAATAAACGTGCACGTCCAGACCTCTCAAGAGAATTGGAGAGCGTGCGAGATCTGCGGGAAGAGGTGTAAGACTAAACATTACCTCATAAATCATCAGCTGCAAGCTCATGGAATCCGACAAAGGCAACAGCAGCTTGACATTACCGCAGTTGGTGCATCGATGGGCACTTTTACTTAAAACTTGCCATGAACACGAAGAGACGTATCTACAAAACGTTTTAGTGTTGAGTGCATTTGAGCAAACTATGCTGTAACTAGAATTGTGCTTTGTTTGCGTAAGGAATCAAAATTATATTTATTATTAATAACGTACATATCTTAATTAGGTATTCTTCAGATATAAAAGTTGATTTAGATCTAAATTGATATAAACCGACTGCTATTTTCGCGCTATTAAAGACTTAATTTAAAAATAAATGATTTAGTTTTTTTCTTAGATTAAATTTTAGTAATTCGATAAGTACAATTGCAGCAGTTTATTTAAGATGCAGCAAGTTAGACTATTCAATTACAGTACATGTGGTATACCAATTTTATTGTACGAAACCCATCAATCAAAAATAATCATTGACACAAATATAGGTTTATTATCCCACAAGTTTTGTAAATATATTGGTATTGAAAAAAAGATATTATTTGAAAACAATTATTTTGTTATGAAAGCGGATTGCAACCTCAAAACGATTTTGTTTTAATAGATCTGCAGATTCACATCATACAGAATACGTACTGCATTTGAGGAAAGGGACTCCCTGTGACCAATTTTCCCTGAAATAGCTAGAACGCTTGACATCGTGTTATGACCAAAATGATTTTCTTCAATAGATTGATCTCATATCTTACCAATCGATCTTTTTTTATGGGAAAGAAGAGCAAAATGTTGGCTAGATTTTTGGCGGCGGAAATACCATAGGGATTGCTATTGACCCAGACTGGTTTTCTAATTTTGAAACTTACCACGAACTCCAACGGTGGAGGCGACTATACACCGCCAATAATGCTGCTCTGTATAGTGCCTACAGATATGAGAATATAACACAACTAGTATTCACTCTGAATACTATATTGCAGTAGACTTCCAAGTGAAGACTGAACAACAACTAGTCTCAGTGTCTGAGCATTAAATGGTCGAAAGGTTAAAAATTCTATTGAATGACCAGGCTAAAGTTTGTCAAAAGGCGTAAGTCAAGAGTGTAATTTAATAGAATTCATGTGTAAAATAAGTTATTACAAATGACACCTGAATTATCAACATTAATTCTAAAATTGACCGCCATTTCATTAATATCGGAAATTGTTTTTTTTTTGTAATTATTGTTCTAATACTTGGTACCTTCAGAATAAAGATCACATCATCTGTCTTTAGAACGCCTATAGAAGCAGTTTTAGCGCTTTTGTTATGTGAAACTACAGTATATTGGTAGTTATATTTTGCATTATTCATTACGAGATTTAGGATTATTATTCGGTCAAATATTATAGCTCTCCATTCTACATGCGAAAACTGCAAAATGATACCAAGCGCGGATCAAGAAAATAACTAATCTTAAATCTAACCCTGCTCGCGCATTATTTGACTAACCTTTCATTTGGAAACTGTATAATTTACCTAAATTGTCTTTCTAACTTGCTAACTATATAACCCATTGTATTTAGTGGTGATATAATTTCTCGTCAATAACTTTAACGCAAATAGTGTACATACATTTTTAATTAATGGTATCTACTGCCAATTAGCGCATCAATAACAAAATAATAAATGATGAGTAGCTGTTGTGTTATTACTATTAGCAGTGGTCAGTATATGTTTGCAAATTTAAAAGAGAAAATTAAAAGTATGAGTTATAAAAATTACGATAGGTACTGTTTGTTAGTAATTTTTTAAATTTTCATAAAGAAAAATATTACATATTTTTAAGTTTTACATGCTATGTGTCATTTTTATGAATTATTTGCCTTAGGCTTCAAACAAACTAATATCGCTGAAATCAATTGTAAACTGCTGGATGACTTATATGTATATATTGCGGCTTTTAAAGTTTATAGTATGTAATTTTATTAAAATGATTACAATTATCTGTCAGAGCTACTGAGATTCAGCAACAATATTACTTAATTTCAATATTAAATAATAAAAAGATTCGCTTAATGTACAGTATTTTACATATGTAAATATACGTGTTAATCAAGGCTAATGCCATATCTAAAATTCTATAAAAATCAAAAGTAATTATTAATATCTGATTTCCTTTAAATTGCTCATCTAACTTGTAACTGTATGCATTATAGGATATCAACTTAACTGATCGTATTTATCTTAATCGCGAGCATAACAAACTATAAAAGTGATACACATTATTTGTTAGTTTTAATCTATATGTTAAACAATTGTGTTGTGAAAAATGCAACTGTAGCAGCGAGACTTTGGCATTGCAGATGCCAGCAAGGGTGCCAGCACTGTTGGTGGTGGTAGCGCAAGTAGTAGTGGCTTTGGAAGGATAAGCATCATCATCGCAACTCCCACGGAGTCCCAACCACATCAGCAACAACATCAACTACAACAACAGCAACAGAAGCAACAGCAGCCACAGCATCAGCAGAAACAGCAGCTTGAAGAGCATCAAGTGGTTGAAGTTAAATATGAGTGTCCATTGTGCGACCAGGTTTTACCATGTATCAATTCCACTAGAAGACACATCGATGAACATTATCCCAGAGATAGTCCGTATTGTCCAGTAATAGAGTGTGGAAAACGTTTTAGCCACCCGAACAGTGTTCGAAATCACATGAGATCGAAGCACAGCAGACAATGGGACATCATGAAGCAAATAAAATGGTGCATTTAGAGTGTGCGTTGAAATGGTAGTTTTCGCGCAAAAAAAAAATAAAAACCAAAGACTGTAGATATTTTAAAGCGCGTTATTTCTATTGGATCTTGATATCGTCAACCTATATAACGTGAAATAAAATTAAGTCTTTCAAGAATCAACACTTGCGCGATAATAACTCAAACTGATTTGTCCATAGCTGTAATCAAGTTTTACAAATTCAAATTACTGTAAGCCAAATTTAAATTAAGTGTACCTTCTTTTATAAAAATCACTTGAAGATACAAGAAAGATTAAGTTTGTAATGTATTTATTCGCATTAAAGTTAGTTTTGCAGAAATCCAGCGCTTTTGTTTTTTTCCCAAACTGGAGAAAGTGCAATAAAGCAAAAATGTTTGAATGCTTCAATACGTTGCATATTATGTCAATCGTATTACACGTCTATTTTGTTGCAGCTCGGCGATCACTGGAAATGATGAGGGTTAGAGCAACAGATCCAAGGCCGTGTCCTAAGTGCGGAAAAATTTACAGGTCTGCTCACACTTTGAGAACGCATTTGGAAGATAAACACACAATTTGCCCGGGATACAGATGTGTTCTTTGCGGTACAGTTGCGAAATCTAGAAATAGTCTCCATTCCCACATGTCCAGGCAGCACCGTGGCATTAGCACAAAAGACTTACCTGTATTACCAATGCCGGCACCATTTGATCCAGACCTAGCAAGCAGGTTTGTATAATACTGTATACCCAAATTTGTCAGTTCCAATAATTTACATTTACATTAATTTACACATTGCTAACAAAAGTGATAGTAGTAGTGATAGTAGATAGTATTTGTTTAAATTCATAGGTCTTGGTTTTTTCAAAAAGTGTAGATTTGGCTTATTTTATCTTTTTTGGTGTGTTATCAGCACTATTTTATATGTCAACCTTGGATGTCCTAGAGAAAGAAATTTTTATTGTATTTAGTGTGTATGCATCTAGTAAAATTAGTCAACATTACGTTAAAACTGCATTAATTGAGTTAATGACTCTATCACGGGGAAAAAGTAAAATGTTTAGCAAATTTCTAGCATACTAAGTATATATTGTTAATTAAAGGCAGTGGGATATTAGTGTGTAGAATTTTTTTGTTACCAATTTGATTTTCTCCTACGTGTTACTACATTCTGTCTATAGAGTTGCTAGAAATACAAGTGCAGGTTATTTACCACACACTCTGACCATCCATTTGGAAGCACTGCTTGCTATAAAGAAAAAAATTTCCTGTAGTATTTAAACAAAGAACTAACCAAAAATTTGCTTAGTTCTATGGTAACATTAATTTCTGGACAACACAAAAAAGAAAATGATTTTATGAAAAGCTTAAAATATCGTGTGATTGGACGTTGTGTCACAACATTCTTTATTATTTTACCACACACTTTATCGTCGTGTACTACGAATTATGAATTTTAAATCATATATTCTTCGATTGAGAACAAAAGTAGCTACTTATACATAAAATATCGGAATAGTAGAAACCTGTTTGGATACCTGTTATACCATGCAACTTCGTACTACATAGTTTCGACTTTTTGCATTTACAAGTTTAGAAGAATGAATATTTTGTAGAGATAACTTAACATACGAAAATAATTAAAGTTTTTTAAAACCCAATTTATTAAAGTCAATATACTTGAGTAAAATGTCACCACAGCTATAAAAAAATATTGGCAAGAGATGCTTCAAAATTAATTACGAGCACATAGAATGACTGACTGACATACATTAAAATAATGTTAATGTTAAATAGAGACACGTGCGCTAAATAAAGTATTTTTTGTAGTTTTAATGTAAATCAATATATGTTAGATGATCTAAAAAGATTCAAAGATATTTATTTCTAAAAGGAAACCGTTACAAGGAAATATGTAAATATTGATATTTTGCACAAATGTTAATTTCGGAGGATTTATAATTAGTACCAAAACGTTTACTGAGATTTAATGTAAAATGTCACACTCAATTGTAATAACCTTGAGTTAAAGTATTCGCATCGTAGCATTTTATGTCCAAAATTTCAACGATTCAACCAGGCTAGTATGTATTAAGAGAATCTATAAATTGTAATTAAATAGACGCATATGTAAATCTTGAACTATTATAATTAGCATTTATTAGCGATTTCTTTTTGCATACAGATATGATTCGTAAGGAATGTTTTAGAATCAAAATATATTTAAGCATTTGCTTTTGTGGATCCCTTTTCATTTTATCTTTCCCGAAACTCTTGTTGATTACTATTTTCATCTCCCTTAATCATCATTATTGTCATTGTACTTTCCAACAGCACTCAGCAAGGTGTATTTCGAAAATATCTACTACTTATGTATGTGGTTACAGTAAATGAATCGTTATCTAAACTACTCTCAAACTGATCACTATACCATATTTTTATTGCTTTTCTACAGTATCTAGTTATAAGTGCACACATGTGCACAGTTTTCAGTGGTTTTCTTGTCGATTTTGAATTTTCTTATTGCTTCTACTAGTCCGAAGGAATTATTTTGAATATTGCTTCAACCTATTGAACTGTGAACTTTGTCTGATTGGTCTTAATAGCTGCAGCTTATTTCGAACACTATAACCGTTAGCAACAACTAGCGGTAAGCATTTGCAGTGGCGGTTATCAAATTCTAATAACTCTGGGATGCTTGAAAAACACTGCCAATATGTAGTTAATGCCGTAATTTACCAGTACAGATATCAGTTAGCTGGGTTTTCACACTATATGTATGTATAATACATAAAATTTTGCCTTTAGAGTCTAGTTGCACGACTGATTTCCTCCTTGTAGTTTTAGACGATGATACCTACTTCAGTTCTCTTATCTATTTAAATATTTCGAAGATCTCTACGTAGTTCAAAGTAGAATGGATAGCCTTGCCATATAAATCGGTGATGTATTGGTTGGTCACAAATTCATCCAAGCTATTCATATGATAAATATGAACATATATTTTCGATATCAAAGAATGTAATTTTTTCATAACGTGCTTATCAGGTTTCTTTATAATAATGATAGTTCATTATTTGTTTTTCTTTTCCAGGTTATTAGCCAAAGCAGGTGTAAAAATTAGTCCGGCAGAACTACGTGCTAGAGCATCGCCCACTGGGCCAAGAAGATCAGATGTGAAATTAGATGCAAAAAGTGCGTTTTCAGGTGCTGCGTCAGAAACTGGAAGTTCAATATGTGATGATAATGACCCAGAAGATCTTACGATGTCGCATAATAGATACGGGCTTGACTTTGCCATGTCGCCGCCTCTGAATCATAGTAATTCAGCACATATGAAATTAAATAAAATGAATTCTTCAGGTCACGCGTTAGCCGCTAAAACATTAGATTCGGCGCATAACCTTTCCAAAGAACCATATCCAGCACCTCTCGCGCCACCTGTCAGTAGTAATTCTACCGGGTCGGCTATTTTAGATACCTATTTGCAGTTTATAACCGAGAACAGCTTTGGTATGACACAGGAACAAGCTGCTGCAGCTATGCACGCTGCCAAGCTGGCTCAGTTAAATGCAATGGGGCTGGATAAGCAACATTTTCTAGAAAAAATGCAGCAGCAGATAGGCGCTGCTAGTGATCTTATAATGAAAAGGACTGACGAAATTCGAAGAAATGAAGCTGAACTTATACACGATGATAGAGATAGGGATAAAGAAGAAGGAGAATCATCCGGCGGCGAAGAAGAAGAATACAGCGATGAAGAAGCAGAACCGGAAGGAGTTAAGGTTGGAGAATAATCGTACTATACAGGATGGAAGAACTAGGTTAAGTTATGAAGATACTCAGTAGCCGTTATTCTTGCCATTATACTTACGATATTTAGGTCATATGTTTTTGTAAGTTGGAGGCAAAAGATATTTGAAAGCAGGAGAACTGTACTTAAAGAATAAACGATCATAAGGTACTTTCACATACTAGCAAATACATAACTATAAAGACTGATGACTTTGTACTATAGAAACATATATATTTATCACATATGACGATGCAATTAATTTCCCGCGATTATAAACAACGAAAAATAAGTAACTTCTCCGAATATTCAAATATCTAAACTTTAAAGAGATTATTTTTACTTGACGAACATATACATATAAATATTAAAAGAAACGATCAAACAGCAACAAACAAAAATTAAATGCACACTGATTAAATCCATCCAACTACCTCATCATTTTAATTGCGATTTTTGTCGTACTTAAAATTTTCCACTATATACGATATGTATTCCATCCGTCTACCTCAAATAATAATCAAGAAGATATGAACGTTTATAATGTTATAGTTTACTCTATATATATGAAAATATTATATATAAAATTATATACATGATAAGGGTTTCAGTGTATACGGTACTATAGGATTACGATATTTGTGACTTCGCGGTTATAAGATAACTGACAAAAATGGACATAAATTCAAAAATATTTGTGTATTAGATGAAAGTGGATATTTCTCAGATACAAGAGTATTAAGCAAATAGTTTACTTCTTACGTAAATTATCACACGCGGAAAGTACTGTTGTAATATCTCAAATGGTTTGATTTATGTTCTGTTATATACTTACATACATGCAATAAAGGTTTACATATTTTTATACTGCAATATGCGGATTTTTTGAAAAAGTATACGTCTATATTAAATAAAGTATATTTTCTATAAGTAAAACAACAAAACACCTTTGTACCTCTCACCACTTATTTTGCATAGTAAAATAATGAGTGACAACACGATATTATGCACGATATATAAAAAATTCTTTAGAAAGATGAATTAGTTCTTTGAATACATCCCATTTTAAAGAAAATTCTATAATTTAATTGTCTATTACTCGACTATTTCCAGTCTAATACAACAAAAGTATTTCTTTAGATGAAGGGTACATTGTATACGACATTTAAAAAAAAGTTTATGAAACGCATTATTTACCAAACAAATAATATCGCATTATCAAAAAGTTTGGCTCTACGTAGAGTTAAAAAAATCGTACAATAATATATCATAAATAGTAAACGATATTGAAAAGCCAGAATAACAGAAAAAAATCTCTGGTAACTTATGGTCATAGTTGTTGCAACTACTCGTAAAATACCTACGTTTATGCACGACTAACTATAAACACAAACAATTACCAAGTAATTGAGAACTTTACTTACACATGCACAAGGGGGTCACACATTATGGTATTTGCTAAAGTGAAAATTATGGCAGGCTTTTAGTAACATTTTTAAAATTAAAATCCATGGTAAAATGCAGCTATACATCTTAGGAAGTACAGAAATGCGTACTGTAGGGGCTTCCATGTTGCTAGTTATTGCACAATTCTTTATTTTAAAACGCAATGATATATGTGTTCAAAGTAAACTAAAAATATAATAGTCAATTTATCTTTAACTCTGGGTCATAATAAAAGATCAAATGATACGTCAGTGGAAACAAATGATGAATTTAATGTAAAACTCAGATCCACAGCTTATACAACACAACCAATTTAAGCAACAAGGGTTAACTTTGCTATCATATTGTAGTAGATAAGTAATAGCGAATGACAAATTCTAAAAGTAACAATGTATATTTTTTAAATGTTCATTACAAATTAGTATAATACGTATTCTTCTAAATCTATATAACCAAATGATTTCTAAGAATACCCCACCACAGATTTGTTTTGAACTAATGACGGTGTCGATAAGTTTTGCCTGTTCTTCGATTGGATAGGAAGTCAATATGTTTTTCTTTTACGGCTTGGCCATTATATGCAAACAGTCGTTCCTCCAGACAAAGGAACATGGAAGTATATATTATTGTCATTTGATGTTATTTATTTAGCACAAATTTTCAACAATTAATTTTTAAGTTATTTAAATGTATCACTAATTGCTACATTACATAATAGGGACTTTATTGGTGACACTGTGTAACTGTGCCCCCGTTACCTATCCGACTATCACGATGCCCTGAGTACTATTATATATTACTAGTTTTTGAAATTTCTTTCAGTAATTCGGATTCTAAAATCGAATCGCTGCTTGTGTATTTGCAATATTTTTATTTAACGCGATTTTTTTCTTCAAGAATGCGCTTTAGCTTGCAACCTGCATATCACTTTGAAAAAGCAATCGTAATTATTACTACCGAGACATGGTAGTGCAGGACAACGTAAGTTTTCTAATTAGCCATCTGGGACTACAATAAATATATCTCATTAATAAATTTTCTCCTGGATCCAATATACAGAAATACATCTATTTTCAAAATAAAGTCTATGAAATCTTCAAACTTACTTTCTATGTGGTGAAACTGAATGGTCCAATTCTTGAATTGATTGGATATACAATTTTATTTTCTGACTAGGAAATATTCTATAGCAGGGGCGACTGGTTTCGCAAATTTATTTTTGCTGTCAAACGCAAATGGCAAAATCATATCTCTTTCATTAATAATAAAAGTTCTAATGCGATAGAAATCATCTTAGGTAATAGCAATATATGTACTAGATCAATAGTAATATAGATATGAATCGAACAAAGTTACGGTAATCTACTTCAATGTTTTCATGGTTTATGATAAATAGTTGCACGATATAGCAATAGTAGCTTTTAAATAATATAATTCAAACCATTTGAGGTAGCGATTCCATTTACTTAATAAAGTAGTAGTACGTTCTTAAGTATTATGTATATGCAAACTGTTATTATAATTACGAATTCTCAAGAAGCTTTTTATTTAAGAAAAACCGGTCCAATACGCAAACTGGTTAATCATTTCGAGAAGTTTTAGATTTTTCTGCTAAAAGAAATTAAAAAAAACAACAAATATGTAAATTAATAATGTAATAAATACGACAACAAAGTATACAACATTTTATCCAGGTAAAAATGGTACAAAAGCGTTTTTGCCTTTTTAGGATGATATTTTTGTACGTAATTTTAAAATTGTCGTTTGTCTGTGTGGTGTTTTAGTAGTCGATCGAAAAACGACGCAATCTCTATTATTTTTATAGACGCTTCCAGTTTATTGTTGTACGCTTCCTAAATCGTGTATATGTAAATATCTATAAATATAAATCTAAAGAAACCAACACAAATAATAAGCAATTTTTTGGAACAATCATCTCGAATAATCGTTACGATATACAAAGTAACTGTAGTGCATTTAGTAATCACACTCAGGTAAATTAATTAATTTTTGCTTTTTCACGTAATCGAAGTTAATTACATACATAAGTACAAATTCTCTTTATATACGAGGTATACTAAGGCAGTACAATATCAATTAAAATATAGATGTACTTAATCTTTATATAGCTTAACTAATGAGGTTAAACTCGTCCTTTAGACTTGTTGTTTGTAATTCCTTCTAACAAGTATTTTTTGAAATAGTGAAATTGTTATTATTCTAACTTTACTTTTTTTTTGAAAAATATGTTTCTGCTTCTTTTCGAACTAATGTAAGTAAATACGTTATGAAACGTAAGTATCGTTACTGAATTATATTTGTAAGCTTACCACAGTAAATCTAATACAATGTGTTTCGGATAGTAGTAGTTTTTCATCGTTTAAATTCTAGTAATAGAATTCTCAGCATTTATCTTCACTTCTGAACTATTGGTACTGTATTCAGTTTTAGTAAGCCCATTCGTGTTTAGATACTAATGGAAACTATTATTGCATAAGATTTTATTAGTCTTACAAATATAACCAGCTCGATATTTTAAAATACGATAATACGATATATAAGAATGACACTGTTAAACTAAATGTTATAGAATTG
Source organism: Popillia japonica (assembly GCA_004785975.1). Classification (NCBI taxonomy): domain Eukaryota; kingdom Metazoa; phylum Arthropoda; class Insecta; order Coleoptera; family Scarabaeidae; genus Popillia; species Popillia japonica. The sequence goes on from SMLS01067477.1 coordinate 21,735, forward strand.
TATGGAATTGTATGCTAAAGGATTTCCCACCTGTAATCGCTAAAATCGCCATACTGCATACCTGTTATAGTACACTTCGTATATACTAACAATCTGGATATCCGTGTTGACAACCATTTTCAGGGATTTTAACTTAGTTCTGAATTTTTGCCAATAATAATCAATGTTATAGTCATGTCTCATATCAGTGATATACAAATCAGGTATCGATAACAATAATCAGGTATAGTGAGTCATGTCTTACAATAATCATTCACCAAGTCATTAGTAATAGGAACTTTTATTTTTCGCATACTAGTAGTTAACTAAAGACTTAGTAATTAGAAACTTCCATTGTTACTTCCTCGGTGACCCACATCTTGATATTCCATATTAACCAGAAGAGGTTGACCTATTGTAAATAGAGTTTCATTTCATTTATTTATGACGTTTTTACTCCTTTTGTATGAAAGATGTTGGGCATCGAAACAACTACAACATAGTAGTTCTTCCACTTGTTTGTTAATAAAATTTCGTTCGGCTGTTTACGATTTCGTGATCATAAGAAAATGCTTGTCGCTGTATCAGTGGTAGTATGCGTGGTATTCGCAAAAAGAACATGAAGATGCGTTCGCGCTCTTTAGATAGTTATTCTATGAAAAGTAATTGTTAAATGTTATATAGAAGAACTGTAACTGCTGCTTTCCTTGAGAACAAAAATAAAATAAAAGAAAAAAGCTAGGCGTAGGAACGTAGATGTAAAAAACACATAGCGATAAACTCGAAACTTAGAGGTCATTGTTAAATATTGTTATAAGTTAGTGTAGAAATTGTTGACCTAAGAGAAAAAAGTATACTGTTTCAAATGATGACTGTACACGCACTGATATATTTATATTTAGAGGATGATATGATTATGCGCAGTAAAAATGGTAAAGTGACAGTTGGTTTTTTTTTTTGTGGGACGAAGCACCAGTGAACAATCGCTTTAATTAGTTTTGCCGTATATCGTTATCGTTTCGTTTTCCTGCCTTTGTACCTTTGATGCATAAACTTTTGATAGAGACGGGAATAAATTAGAACCTATGAAATCTTATACAATAAATGGTTGTTTACGTTAAAACGATAGTCTTTTCATTGGATGTAAAACATTTCAAATTAATAAGAAGAATCCAAAGAATTTGGTTGCATTGTATAGATTTTAAAAATGTTCAGGCATCTGTTCATAAAATGTATATATATATATTATAAAGATTAAATATGTATAGGTGCTTTATACTTGTTTGAGGATGAAATGTATTTTGAATCAATATTCTCCAAAATTAACATTGCTTCTGATAATCGATAATGCATTCTCAAGCAGTATTATTATCAAAGTTGTTAGTGCAAACGTAGTAAATACCTATAAAAACTATAGCTAACACAACCGTACTTTAAATATTCCGGTGTCCAAGTTTTACATATTGATTCAAAATAGCAGGGTATTCTTATCTTTGGTTTATGTTATACCAGCGTGTATATAATATTCATGTTTCCGGTTAATTTTTGGTATTTAAAATGGTTATTATTGGTAGTATTATTGAGAAAATTTAATAACAATTATTGCGGCGACAGTACATTGTATATATAGATTTCAAAGAAAAGTATATTTTTCAGTTTTCTGCAAACCAACGGATGCAAAGAACTACAGAGTTTTTTTAAGTACTATATTAATAAACAAACAGAAATATTGTGCGAAGTTGTAACGTTATTTTAGATTTCTTTTTGAATTAAATAGTTTTTTGGAAATCGCGTTACAACCTCGTCATGTATCATTTTGTTTTCTAGAGTGTTGTGATGTATATTTTGATATTCTCTTACGTTTCTTCCATTTACAACTACCTCATTTTACAGTTTATATTACATATTTTTATACATACCTCATATTTACAGTATTTTGCAGTTTACGAATCTCATAATTACTCAGATCTCCCATAATATTAATTTCTAGCAGGAATATGTATCTGATAGAAAATGTTTCATTGTATATGTTTGTTTTTTACAGAGTACGAAATATATGTAAAATACCCTTTAGGGGAAAATTTTTATGGCGAGCTTATATCTATATGTGCAGTGCCATATATACATATATATTATAAACACTGAAAACATAAAACAGGTACTTTGCGTAAACAGTCTGTAGTTTTGCAAAGTACATTGTCCGTTTTCTTACATAGGACTCTACAGCAGTCATAGTAAACGCTAATAAACCGTGAAATGGTTCCTAATTTAGTACGGTTCCTCAACAATACTAAATTATATTCAGTTTGTTATATTAAAACGAACATATATGATTACACTTTGATCACCACTCTAATTTTTAGTACTTCATTAGTTGTTGAGGGACTGGGTGCCTTCTGAAAAAAATAAATAATAAACAGCCCAGTCGCTAGTATTTGCCATCTAGCGGCAGAAAGCTGAAGCAGAGTTCCTAACCTATCTCCTTAATGAGAGTAATACTTAAATGAAAATAAAAATGAAAAACAAATAACTTGTAACTTTTATATAGAGCGTAGAGAACCGTTGACACCGATGATATAAATATATAGTTTTGCTATACAGCAGAAACTTATATACACTATATTATTATATGAGAATAGGTGTATGTGTAAAAGGAAAATTATATATATTATAAATACTGATAGGTATACCTAAAACAAATTATTTGTTGATTGTATGAGTTTGCCTTTCTTATATTTTGTCCATAAAGTGTTATGTTGTACTTAAGGAAAAAAGAAAAATATGTCAGTAGAGCAAGTAATACGTCATTACTTCTCTCAAATGTAATTAAAAGATCGAAACCACTATAATATAAATTGTTCATAGGATTTTTTTTACTTTTGTGAAATGTTCCTAATTCGATAAAAAGTTAGGACTATAATGTGTTAAGTTTAAATTTTTCATTGTTTTTCTTTCTTCTCTTTTTAGTTAGAAATTAGGTGCAATAAGAGAGTTAAATAATAAGTAACGTTATATATAATTACCTCTTTGCCATATTATTATTATTATTATATTATTATTATTAATACATTGTGTACTGCTTGGGTATCATTTATAAATAATAAATTAATAGAAAACCATATGCCTTTTTTATTTTATAAACCTTGAACCAGAAGTTAACATAATGATACTTTAGTATGTAGGTAAGTATATTAGGAGTTTGGGCTGTAGTGCTACGATAGAGTTAAAATTGTAGTTATATCATTGCTTTTGGAAATAAGCATAAAATATGACGAGTCGACTGAAATGTAGTGCCCGTTAGAAATGACCTGCGTATCGGTATATTAGCTTTCACTAAACAGACTGTTTTTCAGGTCAAAAATATGTACAGCGAACGGTACACGACAGCAATTAATTCTCTTCAGCAAGATGTATTACGCCAAATCGTATAAGTTACAAAGCGTAAGTCAAATAAGAACGAATTTTATTTCTACAGTTATTTTGATGCCGAGATGATGATCTATACCAACGATTTAACTTTCTTTTAATTCCAAATATCCAAACATTATTAAGCATATATTACGTCACTTTTTTTGCGAAGCTTTTGTCCGTGTTATGTCATTTAGTATAGATATAATGGTTGTGATCAAACTTAAAATTTGGACTAAGATTTGTGACTAGAAGACTAGATTTGTGACTAGAGAAGTGCGCGTTTTATATTCACTGTTACGCCCATCAACTCAACTTGATTTTATCTACAGCAACTGGCCAGAATCAAGAAGTTCGAGTAATACTCGAGTAACTAATTTAATTGACATTCATTTTTCTCATTCAGAACGGTCGGTGTATGAACATCGTGAATCGTTGATAGAATGTATGGAAAAGATAGTCAGTTCAAGACAGACTGTAATGATCAATCAAGCAACCGCTATTAGTTGAATATTTTGGTTAATGGTCTTGCATCCCATATTACCGCATATTGATATTTTGTATAATCAACTACAAAAAACAGTAACCGACCAGGTAGAAATACACGCTCTCATAACATCTTTTGAGAATGCTACTTCCAAAGAAAAATTGGAAAGAAATTGAAAGTGAAATTTCTGAAATTTATGCTGTTCAGATTAAAAGATGCCGTATACATGAAAATCCATATATGTAGGTATGTATGTATATTTTACATATTTTTACATATTTCAAAAACCGTTGGTGCCAAGGAAGTTAGTGATACTATAATCACTCATGTAAAAGAAAGATTTTCATTTAACAAACATTTAAATGCCTCCATTCTGTTTGCGACAGATATATTTTCACAAATAGAGAAAAAAATTCGTATGGCTACAGTTGAGGCATACCCATTTCTTGATAAAGTTCGCCTGCAGACAGAGTTAGAGTTAATTTATAACCTTCAAGATATATTTTCTGCCACCTTTGCTTTCTTATAAATTTGAATAATTATTCTAATTACTACAGCTGAAGTGGAACGTCTTGTCCACGTTAAAGCAAACAAAAACAAAGGAAAACTGACGGCCTCAGCAATGTTGTCTATCGACTTCGAGTTCAATGAAACTGTTACCTATAAATAAGCTTGATGAGAAAAAAAAACAGAAATATGGATTTTACTTCACTTCAAATTTCACGCACTCTACGTTCACATACCGATAATCTTGTATGTATGTGTGGGGTGTTGGGGTTATAATACACTGCTACCTGAAAGATCTATTGTGTCCCCCATTCTCGCTGTGTTTACAGCTAGCCAATTAGTCCGATTCCTTTTAGAAAGTCTAGGATATCGGAAGGCCTCAGATTAGGTAGTTCTCCCTCTTCAATTTGATGTGCTCCTACGTGCGAGGTCCCTGAGTTGCATAGTGCAGAGCAGTTTGAGAGTAGATGGATGGGTGATTTTCCCTCTTCTCTACAACATCTGCATTCGGCATCTTTTGTTATTCCGAGCCTACTTAGGTGTCCGGTCAGTTTGCAATGGCCTGAGAGGATCCCTGTCAATATGCGAATATTAGTTTTGCTGAGCTTAATGCATTCTGAGGATCTCTTTTGGTTGTATGTTCCCAGAAGAGTTTTAGCTTGTCTCATACCGTGGAGATTCTCCCAGTATTTTGATTTTCTCTCCTCTAGTTTTGCATTTGAGCTTCTCCAATATTACACTGTTACTTATCCCGCAAAAAGGTTCAGGCCCCACAAAAGATGTTCTGGCTCCCTTCTTAGCGAGGTCATCTGTTTCATTTCATTCCCTTTCACTCCGGTGTGTCCCAGAACCCATAACAGGATTACCTGATTGCTTTTGCCTAGCTCATTTAGTTTGTCTAGGCACTGCCAAACCATTTTGGAGCTGGTAACGCTGGAGTTCCGCGCCCTGATGGCTGTTTGACAGACATTATGATATGCTTTTCATAGCTTCTATCGATGTTGAACTGGACGCATCTTTCAATGGCGTGTATTTCTGCCTGGAAGATCTTTGGTTACATCCTGAAACTTTCGGAATATTTGGTTCTAGTCCCATATATCCCGATTCTAGTTTATCGATAATCTTACTTAAAACATTACAAGAAACTTTTAAGATCTTTCACAACTCACTAATCTCTAAATTGCTAAATACAAACCCATTTTCCAGCAATTTGAAGAATAGAGTCCCATTAATTTTCGCCCAAATCTCGTATATCAAGGTTTTGCAGAAATAATGAACCTGTGGATTTGCAATGCGTTCGTCTAATGGAGAAGTGACTATAAGATGAAAAAAAAAATATATAAATAGTTAATAATACTTTCAATTATAATTTATAATTTATTAATTTCTATTGATACTGTTACTTTGGAACAAGTAACTTAAATTCAATAATGGGTCGCAGGTTTTCACTATGTTGACAAGTTTGCACTTGAACTTTTGCTGATAATGCTGTCAACATTTTGCAAAACAAAATATCGAATCATTCTAAGGTTTGACAAACCCTATATGTATTTTGATTTAAGCTATGTACTGATTACTTCACTCCGCTCACAATAACTACTACACTTCGAAATTCAACTCAGCCATTGAATTAAAAGTAAATTTCTGAATTGTTGCTTACTGCGTAATGGAAAAAATATGCATTCTGTATAAGGCAAATTAGATTAATTAATTGAAACTATTTAACCATAAATCGTATCCTTCCTCATATACATACATATATGTATATGTCTGAATGTGTAGCTTTTCTATCATTTCCTTAATACTTCCGAAAAAAAATGTTTTTCCAATTAATGATTGCTATGCGACTGACGTCGAAAATCATTTAGATTTAATGTAACGTCTACGTATGACAAGCACATGGAATTTAAGATTAACATCGTTAGGGACAAACGTACGGTTTCATTTCCTGAACATTTCCTTTTAGTACTTATGTCATAAATATTCCACAAGTTTGTTTGTAAACATATATCAATATTCAAGTAAGTTATTCTGCTCTCCTATGTACTTCTTTAGAGTTTCCTTATTCTTGGAAAATTACTTGATTAGTTAAGTTTATGCTTATTTCACGAACTTAAAGAGTTAAGACAATATATTATGAGGTTAATGTTTGTTGAGACACTTAAGAGGTCTGGGAGACATCTAGTTTTAAACTCACCGAAAGAAGATTGAAGTAAGATGAAGATTGTTTTTATCAACTTTCTGATAAAAGATGTGTTTCGAAAAAACTGGTAGATAACGTATTATCGATAAGTGTGAATTTCTAAAATAAAGTTTAGAAAGTTTTATCGTAACAGAGGAAAGACTGGTCGTCCATACCATCTATGACCTTTGAGGAACGCTCCGCTAAATTCTGATTAAGCTACCCTTTAGCAGTATTGATAAATAGTTAACATATTGCAGTGTTCTTTAATTACTCGTTCTGGCCTCGTCCTATTTTTATTTTTGTTCTTTCCTTCTAGTTGTTCTGTTTTCCGTTGTTCTGGCCTCGCCTTTTCTTATGCCGGCCTTGTTCTTTGTGATTCCTGTTTTCCACAAACAAACTTTGAATGAAAGAGACATGTTAACGGATACTAGAATATAGATAGTGCAATGATTACAAGATAAACATACTGTTAAAATCTGTCTTTTACTACTGTATCTTATTATCCAGATAGTTTTTTCACTTGTTAGGTCAATGATAACACTTGCAATTCGAACAAAATTTATAATCTGGTTTTCGTAACAACTTCTTCAGTGGAATAAAATTGACATTTTCTCAAATGTCAATTTTATTCCACGAAAACCAGATTATAAATTTTGTAAAGGTTTTGGAATAAATTTGACTTTTGTTCGAATTGCAAGTGTTATCATTGACCTAATAAGTGGAAAAACTATCTGGATAATAAGATAAGTCAAAAGGTCATAAAAATAAATATATTTACTACTGTACTAATCAATAACGTGATATGTTACAAACCATAAACTGACCACAATTGAAATTGTAACTACCTACTGTTTAAAATCAAAATATTTTTCGAATTAAATAAATAAAAATAGGGTGGTTGAACGTGTAAGACCTAGAGTAATTCAGTTATCTGTAGAACGCTTTAAAGAAACTTAACTTCATAAGTATACTCTATACCGAGTACCGATTACAAAAGATTCCAATTTGGTACAAACCATTATACTAAAATTATTGCTTGTACTTGTAGTGATAGAAAATTTGTCGTAATCGATTACAAAAACGTATTTAACGATAGGTATTATTGAAGCACTCGTATAAAAAATATTGTACAAACTTCATGCGTGAAACATTTCGCGAATTCGTGTCCATAAACTGGCCACTCATTCGCGAAATATATTTTCACGCACTTGGTTCGTAAATAACTATTACATTTTCGCACAGCGACAGAAATCGCTATCTTATACACATACCCTCTAGCAGAATGTCCAAATAAAGTTGCTATGAAGTCAACGGATTGTTTGAACCAAACCACATTGATATGGGAAGTGAATGGTTGCGACTGGGGCACTGCAAATGCAGGATCTTTCTATCACGTAATTCATCGATAGATTGAATTGATTGACTTCCATCCATCCAATATCTCAATATCTAATTCACCAAGATTTTAGAAAGTTTTGTTCAACTAAGGACCACACGTTGTTTGTCTTTGTCTTTTTGCATAGTTTTCCGATTATATTTTATTTCTTTTGAACAGTGCTGCCGAATTGAACTAAACTAGCTTTGTCCTGCATTTCAGCGCCCGATTTGAATCTAGGATGCGGATTTGTGCTAATCAAACCTTCAACCTTCGGCCCTACAGATGCTTCTTCGGGTTTATTTGGATATCCACGGATGTTCTAGTTAATTCGGTTGATAGTAATTCAATTAATGGGATTAAGGCGCCCTTCCGTGCGTGCGAGTAAAAAGTTCTGCGAGCCTGGTTAGCCTTTGAAGAAATGTGTAGGGTATAGAGAAGTGTTTGTTTGGTAACCTAGTTCTTTGTAGTTGAACACCAGAACTAAGTTACTTATCACTTCGTTTATACTTTGTTGTTATGGTTATTTTTAATTTATTTAAGAACATAACCTAATACAGTCATCAATTATATACGTCAACCGCTAACGTTAATGCAGTTAAATACCGCTGCGATTTACAATATCTAGGGCGACTACAAGAAATCTAAAAAACTAGTAATTACTGCGAATTTTGATGAATGGAAAGTTTGATTTTAGAATTTTTATTCTAAATATGTTTAAAGGAATTTCCATTTACAAAGAATACACTTAAACATTTTCTCATTCTATAATTTAAAAGCGTTCAACCAGTTGTCTTTAGGGATACTATCAAAAAACACTTAACGACGATGGAAATCTCTTCTTTTGACTAGAATCTTTTCCCTCTCAAAGTTTTTTGACTCGAAAAGTAGCCAGAAGTCACACATCGCCAAATCTGGTGAGTAAAGAGGATGTTGTATAATTCTGATTCTGGTTTCCGCAAAATACTGAAGAGTTGTCCCTGCTGTATAGGACGACGAGTTATCATGATGTAACATAATTCGCTTCCTTGGCACTTTATTGAACACAGTAGGCAAACAATTTTCAACATACCATTTTTTAGTGGTAACTGTCTTCTGATTCTCTAATTTAATTGCGACCAAATAACCCCATTGCTTGTTGCTTTTCCACCATCGCAAGGGTTTCCTTGTCTTCATGTATCCAGAATCGGCTTTCTAGACGAGTGGGAACATCAGAAACCGGTGTCTACGTTTCAACGGCAGTTACAATTTTTTTTTTAAATTGTAACTGCCGTTGAAACGTAGACACCGGTTTCTGATGTAAATGGAAATTCTCTAACTTAACGGCCCCCAGCATTCAAGATATCTAAAGTTTGTTGCCAAATTCTAATACGTTCTGCTTTGTAAATCTGTGAGATGATGGGGTACAAACCGAGTTACATTTTTTCAATGTAAATAACCGTGTGATATTGATCTCACTTGCGAGGATCCAATCTTCAGATTGGACTCGATCATTGCATAGGCAATGTGGTTGTCCTATACCACTATTTTCTTCGCCGTAACAATATTTTCCGGGTTATCCGCAGTTAAAGGTCTGCTCCTTTTCTGTGTACCACCAACTTGCAACCTTCTTCAAATTCTTTATACCATCAACAAGCAGTAGCGCATAATGACATGAGATACCCAAATGTAAATGATAATTTCATTTTTTCGATTCAGAAGCTTATTCTATGGGCAGACACTCTTCAACCGCATTGCACAAATTAAATTCAATTGACAGATAAAATAATGCACTATTTAATAAACAACAATTTGTTTTGCATGAGCAACTAGATTTTTAAATTCTCAATAATTGTAGCTTATCCCTCGTACATGCTGTTTGTGCTGTTTTATACAAGACGGAATCAATGGATCAACAAAATTTGCTGCAATTTACTTTACATCCTCTGATATATTCAATGTAGTTTATCATTTAATTTTAAAGTACATGATAATGTTGTTATTTTATTGTTGCATCGGTCGGATAAAAAGATCCTATTTATAAACAAGAGTTACTTTTTACAATGCAATTTGTATGTTTTGCGAATACATACACAAAGAATAAAACTTTTGGTGATAATGTATTTACAGAGCATTGTAATTATATTTCATTACACTTTGTGGCGGAGCCATCATAAGTCTTAAATATTCGTACTTAGTGTATCAATTGAATTCACAATAGAGGAAATCAGCAAAAAATAATGATATAAAATATTGTGTATAGTTATAAAATAATTATATGTATACATTATATCTGCGTTTGGTTTTTTAAAGGTAATGTACGTCTCGAAAGTCGTAACTGCTCCATCGACTGTACTAACCATAACGACTTGTATAATGGGTAGGTTTACATAATACGTCGGGCGTTAGTTATTTGATGCAGTTGATAGACTAACAGTGGGAGGTGAACGGTTTTCCGGTTAATCATAGACACTTTTGTAGCGCCAGCGCATAACTTTTGATTATTACCAAAGGAAACCAATTTATATGGTTTCTGTATAACATTAATATTGTTCACCATTGTGTTTACCTCTTTGGGGTCGTGAGCATTAAAGCCGACTAGAGCTGAAGATAATCACCTTTTTATAGCTACTGCCGTCTAGATGCCTTTTGTCGTACCTAACATAAGAACTGTATTGGAATGTAATGCAGAAGAATAGACATAGGTCTTTATCTCAGTAAACACAAGATTCTTTTTCAACCTATAATGCATATTTTCTATTGTTACCGACAACGAGGATGTGACCTTTATATGTCTGGACGTTTTCATGTATTCACATTTATGTAGATGATTATTTTCTTTATTTGAAGTAGCCATAATAACAAATCTTTGTAGATACGTATATAATAATAATACGAGATACATACTACTTTATCGTTATATAATTCCAGAATATTACAATACTACCAATAACAGAATAAAATAAAGACTGTTGTTAATAACATGGACGCAAGAGCGATTTTAAAAGTAAGTCGCAATGTATACATATGTTGTACATAAACGAATTTGAAAGTGGACAGCACAAGTTTTACTTACAAAAGTATTATGTCAAAAAATAAATGTTCAATATTTGCCGCTCTTTTTGTTTTATAGCCAACTTGATTTTGTTAATACGAATTAGTTATTACAAAATTGTGAATAACGGTTGCAACTTTCATTCTTATCAATAATGCATCAATTTATTCTTTGAACATATGAACAAAATTATATCCTGTTATTTCATATCGTCCTTTGTAAATCCCATTTTTCAACTATGTATTTGCAAAAATATAACTCCATGGGATTCAGAGCCGGGAACCGTGGTGACCACTGAATTAGTCCATTCTTACCTATCTACTTATTTCTTCTTTATCAATTCTGTACTACCATAATTTTGTACTCGTGCTCCATCTTGTGAAAAATGTAAATTTTTCCGGGTAGCCCAGTCCAGGTTATCCAAAAATATTCGGTCGTGATGTGTAAATATTGAATAGTATTCAATTGCATAGTAATATAGGAAGAGCAGACAATCTTCGGTCCAATGTATCCAGACAAACGTATAAACTGAACTGTATTTGTGAAATGTGATGCTATACCAACAGAAAATTTTCTCGTAATCAATAATGGTTGTTTCTTTTATTCTAAATTCCGAAATTCCGGAAAAATTAGATTCATCGCTCTTCAAAATACGATGAAATGTATTTTCAGTTTGCGCTGAATAATTCGCATACCTACCATGCAATTTAAGTCCAGATTTAATTCTCGAGAAGAGTGTCGTACTGAATGTACTTCACTGATATTGGAGCGGTTTTCGCCAAACCTTCTATGATAATCAATTTATCAATAAAAACATCGGCCTTCCCTCATTTACGACAACGAACTAGAATTTGCCCAGTGTTCAAGAAAGGTGCAAAATCTGAAATTAACAACTATAGACCAACTTTGGCAAAGTGTATGAAAATGTGACTTTTTCGTGCTTATATGAAAACACTAGGTCATTTATATCGACCCATCAACATGGTCTCGTGCGCGTACGTTCAACAGGCACCAACCCTGTAAAGATTTGCCAGTACATCTGTCAAGACTTAGATAAACAAGGACAAGTTGACGTTGTGTATACTGCTTTTATTAGCGCCTTTGATACTGTTGATCATTTTACTTCAGAAGCTTTCCGACCTTGGTTTAAGCTCTTCCTTTGTGCAATTAATCGAGCCCTATTTAATTGGTAGATGCAATTACGTTCACTATAATGGCTATAAATCGTTATTTTATATATAAACGACCTTTTAGAAAATTTATCATGTCGACTGCATATCACTACTAAACATGATATGACATCTGTGGGTGTTCGCCGTGAATGTCAAGGTGCACAATTTATATGGAAGTTGGTCCATGGGGTCATTGATTGCCGCGTGACAGTAGCTGTAGAAGGTATAGTGCCTACAATTGAAGAAAACGGACTGATAAGGGTGTTGCCTATTGTTCAAACCCAAACATAACCACCGTTACTACAGCATTATATGACGCTCTGTAGGTATAGACTTTAGGAGTTAGCGCGTAATTATACCGGTCGACCAGTGATCCCTCATTTATGGTCGCTAGTGTATATATTTATATAGGTATATACATATATAGTACATATAGGAGCAATCTGTGTGTCATCCCTAACAAGAATGGTAAGCAGTAGGTACCTACCAATTAGATATAACTATAGGTAATTAACACATATATTTAAAATGTTGTCTCTATTTTAAGACGATACATCTAACAACATTCCAACGTAGAATGTAATAACAAAAATAAAAATTCAATTGTAAAACCGGTAACTCTTTATTAAAACTGTATAATCTCTTACTAATAAGATAGAACCTGTATAAAGAACAATAACAACAAAATAGCAAAAATTGTATTGCACTAAATGCGTCTTTGCAAATCCTATTTAAGCATAACTTAATCCACTTTAAAGTTTCTAGCTTTTATTAATATTAATACCATCTTAGCGAAAACATACTTCATACAATTAAACAAAATATATCTAGAGTAGGTAGGTACTCTAACTTGGTATTTTAAGTAGGTATATCTACAAGACATACAGTATATTTATAAATTTTTTGTAGTACAAGTATAACGTTACAATATCATTCGAAGTTTTGTTAATATTCACCAAACTATATTTTACATCTACTCCTTTAATAAAGACATTTGTAGCAATGGTATAACTGCAATAGACGATAAATCTGCCAGTACAGCTTCTATATTTACCAATGACGTTACTTTCATTAAGTTGTCCTTTCTGAATATTAAAATGATAACCGCCAGTAGAGGTATAACTTCAAGCGAATCGTAAGCTAAAATTATGTCCCACAATTGGAGAAGTTGTTCTGGCGGTAGGTGACCACTAAAAGCTCTCATTAACCATTTGAACACAATTCGTAGTGGATGTATTCCAATCTCAGTAAAATGTGTCCATAACTTAGGCGCATAGTTTTGTAATAGTCGCTCAAATAATAAGCAAAGTGATACTATTCCTTGTGGATGATCGCATAATCTATGTAAGCGGTGCCAATACCTCAAATAGAAAGCTTTAAACACAAAATATAGAGTTGCAGGATCATGATAAAGATAACAGATTGGTGTAGCATACATAGTGAAGCCATGGAATGGGATAACACCACTTGGAGGGAATGTTATTGTATTTTCTGCTGTTGGCTGTTTTCCTTTAAGGATAACCTGCATATAACCAGGCTGATTTTTCAAATTCTTAATAATCGTACCATCTCTTGAAAAACACAGCATTATTTGGTACAAAACATCTTCAAAAACAAAATACTGATCATCGTTTGAGGCGGTCAATTGAATATCTTTAATTACTAATTTATCGATCATCAAATCGTATTGCAGAACATGATTTTTCAAATTGTGAAAATATTCTTGTTGTGTGTATTTACCTCCAACGCCTAAAACTAGCGACCACATTTTTGCTCTTAGGCTCCTAGGACATCCCCTTTTCAAATATTCTTGAGCTACTGGAGCATAATTTTTTGTTAGCACTTTTTCACCCAAAATAATTCTCTCTTCTTCCAACGCTGCCTGACTGCCCACTAGTCCAGTACCTAATATTTGTTCGCCGCGTGAAAATTCTGTATATAGAGCCCTTAAATCTTCCAAATCTTTTACTTCTAAAGGTAAAAATGAAAATTCCCATTCTGGCTCGCCATCTTTGTGGACAAAGCTAGGATCTTTTAAATTTAGAAGTACTTCCAGAAAGTCCTTCGGTGCATACACTGGTCTATATTTACTGACATCTACATCATAATTGCTCATTTCTGACCACTTCTCCATAAGATCATTGCGTTCCGCTGTTGATCGTAATTTCGCTAAGTCTATTCCTAGTTCATTACACATAGAATTTAAAGATTTGTGTATGCGCTTATCCCAATGCACTTGAGCTTTTTTAAAAAATACATGACCTGTTACGCTTTCAGTGTTTTTCACTCGCACCCAATGGTAAATATTATTTCGTAACTGACATTCGATGCCATTATCCTTTATAGCTTTTGTGAGCGAATCCTTGAAGTCGTCGTATTTGACATGTTGGCTAGACACTAATTTTTGAATTTCCTTATACAGTCCCACGTATGCTGGTGACGGTTGTAAATCTTCACAAATTTTAATAGCCGTATGATGTATACCTTTATCTTTAATTTCGTCCATTTCCAAAATAATTTATTAGTTAAGCACTATGTATTTTGACAAAATACACGAAATGTTGGCAGAACTTAAAACTTCAGCAATACGTAACGATTTAATAGTTATCTAGATTACTATGGTTACTGCTCCCCAATGCTTTGTCGATAAGTTTTGCCTGCTATAGTTTCATGATATCATTCAATACGAAACCAGGGGGATAGTCGACCCCATGTTTTAGTTTCTATACTAAATAGTAATATTTAACAAGATGTTGTTACTGTTTTATACGTCATTAAGCTAAGGTCCTTGGAATTATTTATTATTTCGTCTGGTAATATCCGCAAGGAATATATTATACGGCAAGATTCCGAAGTAGTAACTGTTTTACACGTAGCATTGACTGAGCGTACATATACATACATATGCTACAAGTATTTGCTTTATTACAAGTATAATATCTTGCAACTGCTTTTAACTTGCTTTATAGCTTAGTTTTATGAATATGCGGTTTTGGACCATAGGATAATTAGTCATCATGTAATTGCTAGCATAGTTTTCTGTGTTATGGTTTAACGTAATTTTACAATAAATTACACGTTTAGTACACTTATACCCACCCACCTAGTACGCGGCAGTTCAATATATTGGTTCATAAGAGGCATAACTCATTTTTTTATTTTTGATGTCTTTAGTTAACTCAAGATCTACAGACTAAATATAATGTCGATTATACAGGGCGGTCCATTTCTTCTGGATGGATAGCAACTTTGTTTTTTTAATGCAAACCTATACTTTTTATCACTTATTCTGAATTTTCATGAAAAACAAATGGTACTTTATATATAGTACTCATACGAAAAACTTAACGGTTTTTGAGATATTTAGCTTGTTATATTTTTTTATTCGATTTCCGGTAATCATAATACCGGAAATTCTCTGGTTATTCCGATCAACTGAAAGAATATTTTTTGACCAAATGTTAAGCAACAATGGCTCTTCAGAATGCCATGTCAGAAACTGAGCTACAATATACAGAGTACACAAAAAATCTTGTCAAATTTGAGGAGGAAAAACATGAAAAATCTCCGTTAATTCAAATAGAACAGCCTGTATATTATTGGTCAGTAAAATGCACAGTTTAATAAACTTCGACTTTGCTATAGCTGTCCCTATACCTAAGTTTAATACTTTAAGAGACAAACGCAATATCGAGGTAAAAAAGTGTTTACGCTTTAAATTTACTCCACTTAAAAGAACAAAAAAACTCAAAAAAACAAAGAGAAAACTAAAGAAATTGCTCGACATGTCCACCGTTCTCTTCTATGCATAACATAATCCTATTTTGAAAATTTCTTGTAACATTTCTCAAAATTTGTGGGGTTATTGTCAAGAAAGCGTTCCTAATTTTTTGAATCAGGTCTTCAATGCTTGTTGGTTCTACTATATACACCTTATCTTTAATATAACCCCACAAAAAGAAATCTAAGTGCGTTAGAGTATTAGACATAAAGTACTATTTGTTTTTCATGAAAATTCAAAATAAATGATAAAAAATATAGGTTTGCGTTTAAAAAAACAAAGTTGCTATCCGTCCAGAAGAAATGGAACACCCTATATAATCGGCATTATATTTAGTCTGTAGATCTTGAGCTAACTAAACACATCAAAAATAAAAAATTTAAAATTGCAATATAATGAAAACGGTAGAATTTAGAATTTTAAGTTGATGGTGATGTTGCACTGCCACATGATGCTCTATTATGTGTGCTATACGTTGCTAGAATTTGTGCGCAAAGGTAGGTCCCCATGCAGTCTAGTTTTTATAAACTGTAATAGCTGTGGTGATTTCAAGAAGAGCATTTCTTCATTCTCAGTGATAGCTTTGCCGAAATATCTAGCACGAATTGCTGCTATAGCCCGCCGGATGGATGGATCATGTGTTCCGAATTTTCAAACTTTGCCCCACAAAACCTGCAGTCGCTATCGTGTTTGAAACTTATTCTTGTCATATGTTCCTAAGATCGCAGTGTCCTGTGAGAAAACTTACAAGTACACGTAGATTATTCCTACTTAGTTCTGGCAAAGTCCTTGTTCTTTGCTTGTTGAACTTTCCAAGGAATACCTTCTGTATTCGGCAAAATTGTTCCGATCCCACGAACAATGCTGTGGCGGCTTTTTTTGCTAACACATTAACTTTCTCGTTACCACTGAGTCCAGTGTGTCCTGGTACACAGCATAATGCAACTCTGTTTTCTCTGTCCAGATTAGTTAGTTTACCTAAGCATGTCAACACTAATTTCGATTTAAGGGTGTTAGAATATTATGACTGCTTGACTGCCGTAGAAAATTGTAATGCCTAGCTTGTGTGCCCTTGAAAACCAGATTATTACCTCGTATGTTACCATAAGTCTTACTATTCACGGTCAATGCTTGTGCCACAGAAGTTTTTCGCGTTGTATTACTCCTAGGCATACCTACGACTTTTGTTTTGCATTCGATCACTGTTGGATCTAGGTGGATGTTTCTCATGCCCGAATTTGTTCTTTTTCTAATGAAAGTTACAATCGCAGTTTTTGCCGAGTTAATGTTCAATTCTACCGATCGACACAATTCACTAATGATTTTGAGACTTGTTTGAATCCGGTCACAGAGAACTCCCTCATACTTGCCTTTTGCCATTGTGATAATGTCATCGACATATTCTATGCAGTGTACCTACACTGAAAACCGTTAAGCAGTTCATTTACTACCAGGCTCCACATTAAAGGCGAACGAACGCCGTCTTGAGGTGGTCCACGAGTGGTTCTGATTTTAATAGTCTGTTTGCCTACCGTTGTCTCAGCCTTCTTCGTGGAGATCGCCTCGCCTATACATCAAGTTACTGCTTTGCCCACTCCCCTTGCTTCCAGTGGTCGTTTGATAGCGTTGTGCGACATGTTGTCAAAATGTCTCGAAAGGTACAGATAACTATTTATTTTCATCTAGAGTTATTCGGGTTTATTCATGCAGGTCAGTCCCCGTCGATCTGCCTGTTCTGTATGCATCCCCTTTCCTTGTTTTCGGTAGTGGCTGTTGCCCTTCTCCAGTTTTGGAGTACGTATCTCAACGCTAGACTGATAAAGAAATAACAGAAATATGGGAAAAATTCCATCCGCTCCGAGTTTAGAAGGCTGGAAGGTGTTTATCGTCCACTCTATCACGCAAACAGTACTGAGAGACTTATCTGTAAGCAAGTATTAAAAATATTTGTCATAGTGTTAAGAGTTTATATTTCCTAGGCTTCATTTTCAGGTACTCCATACTTATACTGCTTTCTAAAACTACCTCAAAATAGCGATTTTATGGTCATCGTCATTCTCTGATAAGTGTGTGTTCTACGTAAACATTGGATAGCGTTTTGATTCCGCTAGGTATTCTAAACGCCAGATTGATGTGCGCAAAATTTATTGTGTCACTACTGTACTGCTTCTTCATGAATAACATTGTAATAAAAGTGATGACTTGCTGCTCTAAAGAAATTCATCACTAACACCGCAATCAAAACAATAATCCACGACATAGAGGCAACTCACGAAAGAAAAGTTTATTTCAATAGATGCAGGCAACTGTCGAATCAGGAGAATGTGTTGTAGATGTTTTGTCATTAGATGACAACGTTTAAAGTAACTTATGTACATATATCGTAGAATCCAAAGCCGAAATCATGCCATGCTCAGGATAATTTTTTTGACCATACGTAACTCGTTAACCCGAAAATTTCATCGTATAATAGGACCGATAACTACATACATATTTAGCGACGACATTTAATTCAAGAGAACGAAAACTCAGCTTGCAACTTGTGTTTAATTAACAAGTGAGAGTGTCTGAAACTGCGTGCGGACTAAGAAATCTTCAGAGACAGCTTTAACTTAAATACAAGTAATAATGGCAATCGAAGGAAAAATGATAAAGATTCAGAAAGTTTTTATATATCTGGGACAGATTCAATCTTTCATTATTAAACTGTGCGTTTAAATTAAACCTATTGTTACATGTGGTAAAATTAGACTAGTCGTGGTAACAAATTGGGATATCCTTTGCAAAAATGTTTTCTAGGAACCTCTAATATTTTACGAATTTCAAAGCGACAAAACATAGTTGACAATAACATAGTTGAAATGTATTAATTAAAGGAATAAATGAATTGCACTGATTCACTGATTTTATTGATTTTTCTATTAAATTGAGAAGCAATTCCAACAAAATATCTAATATTTCCCACAATAATTTCACAAGTTTAATATGATTTACGGTATCGTATTGAAAAAAACCGCAGTGAATGGAAGAACAATGAAGGGAGTACTAATACGAATAGGTATACAATGCGAGCAACAAAGATTGAAGCGTGCCAAATGTCCGAATATGGTAAACCGAACTACACATAGGCGGAGGAATAATCAACATAACCTATAACATAAATATAAACAGACTAGTACGTTACTTGACAGCCAATTCAAACGTATTATAGAACCAAATAAAGATCTAGCACGTTTCAATCTTTGTTACTCACACTGTATTATCCAGGTGATTTTAGCAAAGGCCAAATGGTTTTTAGAACGTTCATATAAATATATAAATAGATTTTCTGTTTTCATATCAACGAATAGGTTATTGCAGTGTTGAAAAACGTAGTTTTTTTTATGTTTCTCTTCTTATGCATTAGTAGGATAATCTATATGTATAATGTTAATGCAATCATAAAAATATTTTTAGTGATATGTTTTAAAATGTAGTTTTATCTTATTCATATCTTTCTCAAAGAAAGTTGGTTTTATTGAAGTAATCAGCCATGCACCAGAGCACTAGCGTATATTTTTTGCGACAATTTCGTTAGTTTGGTTTTTATATAACTATGTGTGTATTTCTTTTTATGGCCAGGACAACGCGCATGTACTCCTTTGAATATAATATATGTAGTAAGTAGTAAGAAATCGTGCGGTGACAACGGACATGAGTAATATTTTTCGATGGTTTCAGTGATTTAAATTAATTTTACTTGCTTGAAGGTACACTTAATCGTTTGTTAAGTGCTGCGTGTTCCTCTTTTGCTTCCTTGTGCACCAGGCGGTGAATTGCATTAACAATAAATCGGTAAGTAATTCTTTTCTTTTATATGTATGTACGTATGAGATTATTGTAACCGCACAAAAATTATAAGATTTGTTTGTCCTTCGAGTTGGATCGGATATGTTTCGGATACGTAATCCCACTAAACATGTAACATTCGATTAACGTCGCAAAAAGTTGAAATCATGTAAAAAAAGCAACGTCTACACATAAATGGTGAATAAACGTTAAATAGACACTGCCTGCAGACGTTTGTTTAAGTTACATTAAAATAACGTTTAATAAATATGTTTTAATTATTATCGCATTAACAACTTTCAAGATGTTTAGTGAACATGCAATTAATGTAGTCCTGTGATGTTATTTATAATAACAATATTTATATGTTTGCAAAACGTTTAAAAGGAAGATGCAATGTTAGGTACGGCATCGTTCGCGCCGACTCGATGCTGCCATATTTGATTGTTATTTTGCTTATGATGTGTATGGTGTACTAATTGTAAGGCTATCAGTCTGCTTCGTTTTTAATTACTAACGGTTCATTTATATTTATAATATTCAATGTTAACCTTTTGTTGGTGATTGTAAAACTTGCCTAGAATAAAGGGAAAAAAACGGTAAGTTTGTTATTTAATTTTATATATAAAACGTATAGGTATTAGGTGTTATTATAGAGAAATGCCCAAGGAATAAATTAATCCATGTTTGCCTTGTACAACTGTTAAAATGGGAGTAGGTATGTAGCTTGTCCACCGGCTTGCCATATCGACATAAATACAGCTATATACTAAAATAAATACAGCTACATACTGTGAAAATGTGTCGTGTATGATAGGTTATGTGGAAGAACATTTGAAGATGAATATCGCCTTTAATTAAAGTCCAGTTATTATTATTATTTCTCGAGGCCTAGTACAAGCATATTTCAAAATTTCTGTCACATGTAAGATGTTCCATAACACAATGATGTGTAAGTTGGTGGATAACTTGATGGCCCTTGAAGCAAAAATATGTGAGGACCAAGTGCAACTGGTAATAGCGTCCAGGTATTGAACTTTAGTATCTATACATAACAGCATATACATATTTCAGGAGCATAAACTTAGTTTTATTGGAGGATATAACCATATACCGAAAGAAACTGCACAAACAGATGTTTGAATTGTGTATTTGATTATGGAATTGCAGAGCATTTTTCTTGGACTGGCCAGAACATAAAAGTTAAAGATTTAAAACTTATTAAAGTTTTAAAATGTAATTACGTTTTATAATGCCATTTACATACAGTTAAGTATAACTAAATTAGAATTTAATGACAAACTAAATATTTATAGGTGCAGTCACGATGATCTTGAAAATTATGACAGAGAGAGATTTTGAAACATATGTAATGGACTATTTTCGCCACGCAAAGCAAAGACGCATAAGACTTTCAAAATAAAAAAATTATATAAATAAATATGTCCATAGATTTTATATTTTGAATAAATAAATATTTGAAATATATTGTTTAATGTCTCTAAAAATTTCGCAATAGTTTTGGAGGGACAGAAGGCTATGTGATTTCTGTAAGGTCTGGGTATGACAAAGTTTTGCACATATGTTTTCAAGATACCTTGAACGTGCTACAAATTTTGCTCTATTCGTCCAATTACCATCGCTATGTGATACCTCGTGATAAAGCTGTATTGTCGGTAGTGCAAGCAGTTTGCAATGCACCGGGTCGGAATGGGTTCTGCAAGTGCTTGGCAAAATAAACTATGAATTCAAATGAATTTCTCGGGTTGTATCATTATACGGGTACAAACTCGACGAAGCATATTGCTTGCACATGGAGATTCTTTGAAATAATATTTTGCCGAGCATGTGAAGAGCTCATTTTGAGTCGCTGCATTGCAGGTTGTTTGCATTATAGAATACAATTCAATTTGAGGTTGCTACAATCACATCCATCTAACAATATCAATGTGATGTTATTTACAAGTCATCACTGCGATGTTATAAGTCCGATGTTGAATTGATGTTAGTAATCTAACGTTCACGTGATTTTTTTTGTTAGGCGGACATAAGAGGTTAAGTAGATGTCACAGCGATATAATTTCACATATCGAAATAACATCGCACGACACATGTGCACGTTATTTTAACGTTAATGCGATAGTATTTTGCTTAGTGGGATTGTTTGCAAGAATTATATT
Organism: Popillia japonica; assembly: GCA_004785975.1. Classification (NCBI taxonomy): domain Eukaryota; kingdom Metazoa; phylum Arthropoda; class Insecta; order Coleoptera; family Scarabaeidae; genus Popillia; species Popillia japonica. The sequence goes on from SMLS01067477.1 coordinate 43,671, forward strand.
TCGCAAATAAGTAGTTAGGATTAATTTATCGTTTGCATTTGCCTGTCGTCGTGCGAACGGTTTTTGCAGTTCATGTTAGTGTTTTTGCGATATATGATACGGTAGGTTTTGGTATTTACAAACATATTTACAATTTTGATCAAGAATATACTGTTACGGAGCAGTTATTTATTTAATTTATAAATTATATGAATATTATTTTTATTCTATTCTTTACGCAATTTTGCAAACATTATTAAATCTGTCATGTCAAAGTCAAATGTACATGATCGTGCAATATTGATCTCACTTGCGAGGATCAAATCTTCAGATTCCTCTTCCACCATCTTCTTCACCGCAGCAATGTTTTCGGTGAGAAATGCAGTTAAACACGGACCAGCTACTTTTCTGTGTACCATTTATTTAAACTTTCCTCGCCGTCATACGTGCTCAAGCCCTTCTTGAAGTCATAATCAATCATTATCCGAAAGTTCTCTTGTGATAATTCAATTTTTTCTATAACAGAAGCTTATTCTATGGACTACTTCTTAGCCACTATTCAAACGAATTGCACAAACTTAACTGCAATTGCATGGGTAACTAAATTTGTCACTTCTCAATAATTGCAGCTTATCCCTCGTATGCTAAATACATAATTAAATCAGTTTTCAATATTTATATCTGTTTTTGGCTGTGATAAGTAATGATATTGTTACACTGGAGGTTTATAGTTATCTAGTTATTATTAAGTAGTGCTAAGTTTGCCAGAAATACCAGGTGCGGGTGTAATTTCTAATAATCGGAATTTTAGTACTATTTTAACTGTAATTCTATCTATGTAGTAGTATAATTTAGCAATGAGGGTAATTTTTTGTGTATATGTTATTTATGACAGAAATACAGAGTTGAAGATAATGCCTAACTAGCTAAAATACTATAGAGGGTATATTTGAAATGAAAGTAAAGACTATGAAAAATGGAAAGATATTATTTAAAATCCAAAATATTTTGCGCAAATTCCTTCCCAGACGCGAGAAAAAAAA
>SMLS01067478.1:0-13968 GCA_004785975.1 Popillia japonica
ATACTTTTTTCTGACGAGTCGCGATTCGGATTAAGACCATATACTCGCAGATTAAGAGTCTGGCGTCAGCCTGGTAATGCAGCAAGGCTGCAGCATGCCCAAGAAGTGCACAGCTACCGAGGTGGTACTGTAATGATATGGGCGGGAATTATGCTGGGTAGGAAAACTGATCTCGTTTTTCAAGATCAATTCTTAAATGCTGAGCAATATATCCAGAATATTCTTGAACCTGTTGTTCAGCCATTTGCAGAAGCGTTGGGCCGAAATTTAACCCTTATGCATGACAATGCACGACCACATGTGGCAAGAGTTGTTACCGATTGGCTCAATGAAGCAAGAATTGAGGTTTTGCCATGGCCAGCTCAATCCCCAGACCTCAATTCCATTGAGCATGCATGGGATATGCTTCAGAGAAGATGCTTGCCACATATGGACGCTATACAAAATCGACGGCAACTGCAAGAACTTCTTTCACAACAGTGGAATTTTCTTCCACAAGAAGACTTGGACAATCTTATTCTGCCTATGCCAAGAAGATGTAGGGCGGTTTTAAACTCCAGAGGAGGTCCCACTCTTTATTAATTCCTTGATGTTCAAATTTTTTAATTCAATATAAGATTAATTTTGAATTATTGTTTAGTTCCATTTTCTAGAATTTCTAATTTCTAATTAATAAATTTTTACTAAAATTGTGTTAAATATTAATTTAAGTTAATTTCACTCATAGCTTATTTTACATTTAACTTTCAAGACAAAAATGGGTAAAAAGATGCACTAAATTATTTTTTTAAGCAAATAAGATATATCCTTAGATTATGTTGATGTGTGTACTTTGAATTTAGTTAATTCTTTGTTATACGTTACCTACCTTGTTGTTGAATAGCTTTATTATTAATGTTTTTTTTAATAAATAACATTACCTTAGATGCGGCGTAGACTGTCATTAACGGAAGCGGTTGAAGCTCCGACCCTGATGACACATTTACAATAGCACCTCTCTTTCTCTTTTTCATATCTTCCACTAGGATCCTCGACATCATTGTTACAGCACCGACATTAATGTTAATTATGTCCCATAGTTGTTGTTCTGGAACTTCTCCGACGAACATAGGATATGTATATTGCATTCCGACATTGTTCACTGAAAGTAAGAAAGTGAAAGTGGTAATGAACTTGAAACTCTGTCTGACCTTGTTAGTATTATATCATAGTTTTGGATATTATAGAGTGTACAACGACCCCGCAGTATTCTGTCAGATGTAAATATCATCGGAAAGTCGCCTATTCATTCACGCTCGATTGGCGAATGTTGCTTTCTCTGTATGTGAATTTTGTGTTATAGAGATTGCGATGTTATGAAATCTAATTAGCAATGTAAATGTTTGGTATAATAATCTCTCTATCTTTCCTTATTTTCTGTTACGTAACACAATGTAATAATCCTCGCATTCTTCACAGTATTATCAGCTTGCAGCTAGATCAATTACAGCGTACAGTAATATGCTGCAAAAATTATCTAATTTGAAGTTAGATTCGTTATATGTAAATATTACAGCATATGCGATTATATTGTAAGTAATAAAACAATATCAGAGATGTATGTTTGCTAGTTTGAGATATGGATGTAGTAATACAATTTTATATTAGCAATTTAATTGTAACAGTTAATATTGTGTCACAAACAGTTATTGTGTGACAAGTACATAAATTCTTATTGATTCCTATTAGTTTGTTCTATAGTAGGATGACAATGGGCACCAGTAAACAAATCATATCTAATTCAATGTGTTTCCAATGTGGGCAAAAATGTCAGATTAAGTTGTTGGGGTCTGTTGAAATTTGTCCTTGAGAATTAGTTTGAATTGTGAAAAAAAACAGGTGATAATGGATAACTTCGTATAGACTGATGTTGCCACGACCGTAGTGATAGTCGGTAATACTATAATAATTCGTTTATTATAAGTTTTGGTGAATTTGAAGCAATCAAACCTCGTAATGTAGGTCACTGGACGTAAACCTAGGAGTGTGCGAGAGAAGCAGGACAAGACAAAAAACCTTCAACAAAGGTTGCAGATAATCGCTTTAGAATGTTGTAAACAGTAGAAAGGACATCAAATGGCAATCCAAACAAGAAACTTTTAGAAATACATTTGCGAAATCATCCTAAATGAGCGTATCATATGAATATCAGTATACCTACAAAGATCTTTCTTAGTATACAACGTATCCAATATATTGAAATAATATTATGTTTAAGACTAACAAACTTTTCCGTTCCAATTGAATTTCTCGGTCAGCGAATTTTTGCCTGCGCTTTTATACACTATAAATAAGCACTTACCATCAGTACGTTATTGTCGTAATAGTCGGTTATTTTCACAGTATTTTGTCAACCAGGTTGTATAAAGATTGAATAATTTGTAAATATTGTTAGCTTAACTCAATACAACATAAATGCTGCAGATGTAGACACTTGTTGTAAATGCAATTGAACCATTTTTGCCAATCAAAATTTCAATATGAACATATTCTTGGATGTTTTCGTTTCCGTTTCGATATACTTATGAATTTGTGTTTTTCTTGGTAGTAGCGGAAATTATTAAAACGACGAAGTGGAATTAAACTTTTATTGACGTTTCGCTCATGTTAACATGCAGCTTCATCAGAAAACTGTAAAGAAGATTAAACAATATTTTAAACATATTGTTTAACAATATTTCTAAATACTATTTTTTTTATTTAAAAGTGCAATAATGCTTAAATATTAATTTTAATTTTAAGTGTGAAGATTGAGAATGGAATCATATGTAGGAAATTATTGCATAATTAATATAACTCGGTGAAAGCTTACCTTAAATTATTAAAAACGTACTGCGAACATGAGCGAAAGTCAATAAAAGTTTAATTCCACTTCGTCGTTTTAATCATTTCCGCAACTACCAAGAAAAACACAAATTCATAAGTATGAACATATTTATGCCACATATAGTAGATGATGTAAAAAGATTTGTGTTGGAATACATTTTTACACTTATTAGACACCACCTGTCCACCAATTTGACAAACTGTAGGTCTGTTCTGAAGGCAGAGGACTAAACGTTGGAAAAGATTGTGTGACCAACAGATTTTGCACTTAGACCAACAGACAATACGATTAAAGGACCCTGTTCTCCAACCTTAGTATTACAAGCAGTCCTTTGCAATTTAATCGAATTGAAGTCCAATTATGAGAAAATACGGTGTAATGGTAAAATGTAGAGCAAATGCGACTGACAGTGTGAAGATATTACAACTAAAGTACTAAAAGTTTATAAAATTTGTGACTATTAATGACATATTGCTAGGAGCGAGAGACATTTGTATGTATATATACATATCTTAAATGAAGTTATTTGTTTATCACCGTGAAATATATTTATTTTGAATAAATGGTGTTTACGTAACCCTAGTTAATAGAAGAAACACAATTATTGTTTCACCATACATATTGTTACAAACTGTGAAAGTATTGAAGTTAATAACGACATTGGCGTAGAGATGTACAAATCTGAGTGTAGGTAGTTACGCATCTTACAAAATATAGCAGAAAGTGAGGTCAAGATAAGTTTAAAGGTAAACTTATGTATATGGTAAAGGTAATGTATCCTATCCATCTACTGTAGAAGTGGCACACATTTGAAGTATATTACACTACTTTGCGAATTTTGGAAAATATTCTTTATAAATTGCGATATCAAGGATTTCTATTAATGTTGAAACTTTTAGAATTGTGCATTAGTATCGAATATTAAATAATTATTAGATGTAGGTCACTTCAGATGGCATCTACAAAGTAAAGTAAAGAATATATCTTAAATAACTACAACTTTTCAACAAATTATGTTAATAAAAAAAATGAAATCTCATTGTATAAGGAATTGAATTGTATCTATGGGAAACACCACTAGATTACGAAGACTTCGCACGAGAGTAGATTTGAGACCGAGGTTCTGCCAAATCAAGGCGTACTGCAATTTAATACATAGTTTTGAGAGAACAGAGTCTTACAATTCACGTCAAGCATATAATTACAATTCTCGCGACGAGTGTCTAAACAAAATCAGTCAATTTGGAGTTTTATGTGGAAATTAAAACTCAAGTAAACGTAGACTTCAAGCGACTCAAATTGTAATAGCATGGATTTAGATACAAAAATTGGTTTAGTTCAGTGTTATTATGAAGACGGGATAAATTACACCACAGGATTACGAAGATTTCGCTGGAGAATGTCAGATAAAAGCCTTCCGCAATTTGATACAAACATTTGAAAGAACACGGTTTGTACAAATATTCACTGGATCTTTTGGTGCCGAAGTGGAACACTAATTCACTATTACCCACAGAACACCAAACGCTTTGATAATTGCCTACGTGTTTCGACAGCAATTCTGTCATTATCAAGGCGTTAATAAAACTAAATATTATTACAAAACAATTTCACAACAAACCTAATTGTTACAAGTAAACAACAGCAATTCGATTCAATTCATATCATTAATTTCGCATTAACGAAAACAATGAATGAGGAATAAGCTCGTTGTCACTGTTCATTGAACACGACTTGCTTTTGTAAATCTCCAAACTTTCAAAAATATTTAGAAATTTACAATTACTAATCAGCCGAATTAATTTTACATTAGAATGATCAGTATTATGATCGTTTTCGAAAACATGTTGGGCAACGCTAAACTTCTAAATTCTTTTATGTCTAAGATTAGCCATATGCTCTTTGAACCTGGTTGAGATGGAACGTCTTGTTTGCCAAATATATTTTTGATTACAATTTTTACAATTAATTTCATAAATCTCAGACTTTTCCAAAAGCTCTACCTTATCTTTAGGGTTACCGATCAGACTTCTCACAGACTCTGCCTGAACTGTAAACCATCCTAAGATCCAGCTTTTTGAAGATTTCACTCAAACCTTTACTCATAAAGGGAGCAAAAAGGAGGGTAACAAACGGTGTGGTTGTGACATCTTCTCGAAGAGTCGTGGATTTTTTCAAAAAATTCTTATAATTAAACTTCTTAGTTAGCTTATAGATAATCCGAGGTTGGAAACCATTACAGTTGGCTGCATCTTTTATGACTAAGCTCTTTCTCATACATAACCTTGTTCAAGGAAAAGGTGAGCAGACTTGCCATTTTGTGTTGGGCACAGTGATGGGAATCTGAAGGAATGTAGCAGAGTCCACTGGTTTCTTTCGTATATACATACGTCAAATTCTAAACGATTCTTATTTCTAATAACTAAAGTATCCAAGAAAGGTGGTTGACCGTTTTCTTCTTTTTCATATGTAAATTTTATGGCTTCAAACAGATTATTTAAACTGTTAAGAAAATCGTCGATTAATATTTCTTGGTGTCGAAAATCCCAAAAATGTCATTCACATATCTTGGCCAAACCGGAGGGAAATATTCGCCCGTCCTTTTCAATACGGCTCGTAAAAAGGTTAGCTAAAAGGGGTGACAAGGACTTACCCATTGCCGTCCCTTCCCGCTGTTCGTAAAAATTAGCTTTGAATTGAAAAATATTCTGCCTCATACACCTGCCAGTTAACAAGGTTGTTGCATGCTTTAAACACATTGTCTACTACTCTAATCATTTTCGGCAAACGATTTTTTACTTTTTATATAAGGACCACTACTCAATAGGTCCTTGACCCTATCGTAGTAGTCCTCTTTATGAAAAATAATAAACTTGTTTCCTTTGTCGGCTTTCAAATTGAAACAATCTTATTCTCGCAAACTTGAATGATTTTAATGTAGGTATTCGGATTTTTGAGGAGGTTTATAGGATGTAAATGTTTTTGAGATTGTAAGTTTGTAAGTCTTCCTAACGAACTGCTTGGTGGGCTCCTGTAACCGAAGGATAGATGATTCTATTCCGGCAATAACCCACTGTACATCCGACTCAGGAGTCTGCAAACTTCAATCCTTTGAGTGATGGTTTACAGAGAAATTGAACCTGAATGGTTAAACCCGTATTTTATGAACAGCTGAGGCACATTTTACTCTGAATGGTGGAGTCAATACGCAAAACTGTAGAATCTTGTCTCCAGAAAATCCACAAGAAATCGTTCAAGAGGATCTTTATGATAAGAAAGTCACAGTTTGTTGCGCAGTTTTACAGATGACTTTGTCATTGGCTCTCTATTTCTACGAGGAAATGCAGAATGGAAAAGCCGTATCTGTAACTGTCAACGGTGAACGATATTTGCTAGTTTTAAAATATTATTTTATTCCACAGCTGCAAAACGAGCACTATGGAATTGAAAAGATTATTTTTATGTAGGACGAAGCATCCTCGCTCATTTTCCGAGCAGTAAAAGAATGGTTAAGCAACGTTTCTCAAGATCGCGTGTTAAGCAGACATTTCGCAAATTTATGGTTACCAAGATCACCTGATCTTAACCCGGCGGATGTTGTGGCGTTATTTAAAATTTTAGTGTATAGAAGACAACCAACAACGTTACAAGAATTAAAAACAATATTACGGAGCAAATTGGTGCAATTCAACCAGAAGTGTTACGTAAGGCTGTGTACAATTTGGTGGAAAGGTTGGTAATCTTACAACAACAAAATGGAGGTCATATCGAATAATTACCGTAACTGGTTTAGGGCATATTAAATCCCATTCGTTAAGCAATTACAATTCGTTTATTTTTTCATATTAACTTAATTACTTAATAATAATTATAAATATATCCTTTACTTTATGACAGCGCCATACAAATGACACATAAACGATATTTAATTTTCACCCATACGTTCGCTAGAACAGATAAGGTTCATGTTTCCAGGCTCGGCATCTCTGGATTTAAGAGAGTATGATTGGTAAGTTTTATGCTTTCACATTAACTAACTTATACTGCATTCTTTTTAGAGGAGCTAGGACAAACGCTAGCCTTGTCACCATTGCATTCTCAAATTTGTTAGGGGTTGTGTTCATCTTAATCGAGTTACTGCGGGTTCCTGGAATTTTGAAACTCTAAACTCTAGCTAAATTGTTATTGTTTAGTTTGAACTTATTTTGTGGTAAACAGAATAAAAAAAACTCCGCTCATTACCTATAGTCTCTTAGTGCTCGATTTTGGGAGGTTCAGGTTCGCAGCCATTGAATTTTGCAAATTTTTGAATACCTCTTGATTCATATTTTTTTTTGTAGAAATTAAAATAAAGTTTATTTGTTTGCTAGGAAATAAAGCTAGTTACACGATAAAAAGAATATTATATAATATATAAAAACACATAGAAGATGACAAATTGCATTTGTTTATGCACCTACGTAGTCGTTAGAAAGTCGGTGATTACATGTTCTCATAAGAAGAAGATTTTAATACTAATTTCATCTCAAGTGTATATCAAGTTATTAATAGTAGACGTGAGGCCAGTATTACAAATTTTATTAATAACAACCCTAAAAAGAAAAAAATGCTGTGGATGGTAACGCACTGATGCAAATTTGTCTAATTTTTTTAGACATTTTTATGATAAGTATGAAATCTAATACAAGTTATAGTTTTGAACAATGTTTGTGATTTGTGTTGTAACAGTAAATCTACAAAATATTTTAAGTACTAATTGCATTTTGATTAGAGTACTAGTCCGCTTTACTGCTGAGACACAACTAACGGGATTTATCTAAACTAATGGTAATTAGACTTATCACTGAATAATGATTATTTATTTTTTGGTTGTAAATTAACTATAGATACAGGAAGCAAAAGTTCTGAACAGCAGAACCATATGATTTACTGTTGGTTGCTGTAGCTTTTATGCAAAGTAGAATATATTTTTCTTTAATGCTTACGCAATGGAAGTGCATATATTAACTGCTTTTGAAGTTTATGAATCTGATATATATGTCAAATGTCTACGCTTTTGTGATTATATATTATACAGAATATAAACTTAAATGGATCTACCTAACCCTAGTAATCTCATGTTCTCGATTGTCACAAATTTTGTATAAATATCTGTTGATAGTGTGAAATCTTCCAATTACAACTAATCAAGTAGGAAGAAAACAAAAATTTCTGGTGTCCCTATTGATCATTGACAATTTACTTTGACAAAGAACCGTAGTTAGGTGATACGCATAATACTTACCTAAAATCCCTATTTCAAGATTTTTTATTTCATTGCGAATGTAATCAATTGCTGTGGCGCCTTTGGAAAAATCAGCGACAATAATTTTTGTTTTAACAGGATGTTCTTGTTCTGTAATTGTAAAATAGAGGTCAATTATGTCCATACACAGACTCGGCGGTTTCTTCGGTGTTACCAATTTCGTTAGCAGTTTTCAATAATTTATCCTGTGAACGACTAACAAGTATCACATTTAATCCTTTCTTTGCCAATTGCTTTGCATATTCTTTGCCTATTCCATCGGTACAACCAGTAATTACTGAAACAAAATAGAAAATTTTTGAGTCAAATATATTTGTTGCTTAACCAATTGGTTATTTCTTCTTGTTGTAAGGCACAACTGCATACATTTGTGCGTGACTTGTTATTAATGCCTAAGTTGGAGAAAGTAAAGCAAAATTTGCACGTCGTTATACAATTAATCTTACTTTAAAATTGATGTCGTGGTGTTGCCTGGTTTATACATATATTTTATTTTTGATTTTTAGTTATACACATAATATGTTGGCATACGGTATACATACATAAGAGTGATATGTTCCCATATAATACCTATATACTGTGAGTGACGACTGTTGTGTTGGTCCAATATGCTTGAACCATAAAAGGTATCAGGTTGAGACACGGTAACATACATACATACACCAGTTAATAAATAGCACAATCTAGTATTCTTTGCGATTATACATATAATTAAGACCTACTACATTAACTTATTTAAAATGTTTTTCTATTCACGTTTATAGTTTTGGAACCTTGTTGATAATTGTTTAATTGTGACAAAATGAACGTTTTAGTTCTACGGGAAATTATTATTAATTTTCAATAAAAAACCAAACTTAAAAATGTAGAAAATATTAAGTAAATTAAAAATATTTATCTACTTCTTCTATGGTTTGGTTATTGTGTTTTTCTTGCTGATTATGAGTGCAATGAAAAATCTGGATCTGAAGTGCAACAAAGAACTTCAATTTGATCGCAGTCAGTAATCAATTATACATATATACAGTAAGGTTTAGTACTACACACGATTTATTCAGCCTCACTCATGAACCGTGTTTAGTTCAATAAGTTCGCCCAAGGGAGTAGTAACAAAACTCGTTTGGCCTGACCATCTGTACTATAAATAGTAAATAAGTTAAGTAAAATGACTAAAAATGGTAATAGCAGTATTATAGAAATCTATATAAAAGTATAAATGGCTTTGTATAATTTATAATTCGCATTATCCACGGTAGTAAATTTGAGGCACGGCCACTTGGCTACAATTGCAGATTCAACAGTGCCATGTCTATGGTTTTGGATATTTAGTTATGAAAACAGATAGGAAAGGTACACACAATACCGAGAATATTGTTTTCTGCTGTATATCATATTTGATAATAATTTTTGTTAACCGAACAATGTGCAGCGATTTTTTAGCAAACATTTTAAAGGTTTCTTGCGGATTTCGTTGAATCATAAATTGTTAGATAATCAATTTAGTAACCCGTTTTGTAATTGATTACATACATACATTGGCATGCACATTGGACAGTGTTTATCAAATTTAAATTAAATTAGTTATTCATATATCAATTTTATGCAACTATGTATAGGTGAAACTCTGGAATAAATATTATTACGTGTGGATCTCTATGAATATTAATGATCTTTATTGTATAAATGTTACTTAGGTGCATATTTTGAAGGCAATATGACACAAACTTTCTTTGGCAACTACGTTTTTATTTTTATATAGTAAAATTATCACTTAAATTGCTTACGCTTGCGTTGCAAATTTTTGATTCCGATAATAAAATCGCACGTTTAACACTTGTGTCCCACCAAATATCACTTATTAACTCTAAATAATTATTCATTTAAATATACGAATCCGTTAAAAAAACAAGTCCATTAATACATTATCAATAGTTCCCTTATAGAAAACTTCTTTCCGGACTGCTGGAAAACCTGTATCAGCCATTGGCTAAAAATAATCGTCCTACATCTTTTAACGACTTGCGTCCTATCTCTATTCTGCCAACATTTTCCAAGGTTCTCGAGAAGATTTTTGCCAGATAGGTGCGTGTATTCCTGGAATCCAATAATACTGTACCTGTTGGTCAGTCGGGTTTTCGACCGGGTTATGGATGCGCTTCGGCTATGGCACACGTAACTGACGATATATTTAGAGCAATCGACAATGATAGAGTCACGGTATTTGTCTTTCTGAACTATAGCAAGGCATTTGATACCATCAATCATCACCTCCTGCTGTCCATCCTCCACTTCATTGTCTTCAGTCAGAAAACGGTCGCCTTTTTCCGCCCGTACATTTCAAGTCGACTTCAGGAGGTACATATCAAGAGCCTTTCCTCTTCCTCTTCCTCTTCCTCTTCCTCTTCCTCTTCCTCTAGACCTGTAGTCTCGAGTGTACCACAGGGTAGCGTACTAAGGCCGCTGTTGTATTGCATCTACACCTCCAAGTTAGTAGGATGTCTCAAACACTGCTCGTATCATATGTATGCTGACGATAAATATCTATATTATTCGTTTGCTCCTGATTCTGTGGTCAGCGCTGTCACAAATATAAATACAGATCTGCAAACTATCACTAAAGAGTCTTCGCCCCACTCCCTTTTTATAAATAGCAGAGTCTTCGGTGATGGTATTCGGTCGGGCTCTTGACGACACTGTTCTTCCCATTTCCGAGAGTGCCTGGTCCCTGGGGCTCACCCTTGATATACAGCTCCGGTTTAAACAGCACGTTTCACACCTAGTCAGCGGTGCATTCTTCAAACTAAAAATCTTGTACAGCAGCGAGAAGTGTCTGAACTGTGATCTTAAAAAGCTGTTGTGTCAATCATTAGTGCTGTCTGGATTTAATTTTTTTATTAACGTATACTACCCTTGCTTGGATAGTACTAGGATTCCGGTGCATCGTGTGCAGAACGCCCGCCTTAGATTTATATACGGGATCCGCCAGCGTGAACACATCTCCCATACATTCGAGTGGGCTGAATGGCTGAAGATGGAACGTAGAGCTGATAGTCTCCCTACTATGTTTTATTTTAAAATATTTTTGTTCAAGAAACCTAATTACTTATACCGAAAGTTGCTCTTTCGTTCGGATGTACCTACACACCCTGAATATCAGGACCAACGGTCTATTAACACCGCCAGTTCACCATCTTGAGCTATTCAAGCGGTCTTTCTCATATAACGCGGTTCGACTGTACAATGCTATCCCAACTGCACTAAAGAACTTGATTCTACCAGCACTGGCTTATCACGTTAGAAAACTACATTGCTGTCCGCCTGCCAAGTCATGATCGTTTTTCTCTATCTCGCCTTCTTCTTTTGTTTTTTTTTCTCTTCTATTCTTATACTCGTCTTCTATAAACATTGTATCGTCTATCAATAGCAACTGGACACGAATTTAGGTTAGGTTTTCTTTTAGATTAAGTTTAGTTTAGTTTCAATTTACTTTGAAGTTGTTTGAGTCCGAGAATAAGGGCAGCTTCAAACTATTACTATTATTATTATTATTAAATTCAATGTTTTGAAAATGAATCTTTGAATGCTACATATTTGCACCCTTGTTAATATTTATTACACTTAGTTTATGTAGACTATTGAAGACGAAACTCGTTTTGGGTTACATTTGCTTTACCTTCGTCACCTAATATCTATGTGATTGGTATATCTTCAGGTGTCTCGTATGTTTCGTTGATACAAATTGTTAACTCTCTCCTATGCTTCTTTTTTTTTAATGTAACACGACGTTGCACAAAAAGTGATTTACAGATTTGACATTTCAGACATTATACTAGCAAATTTGGACAAATGATAACATGATATATGTATACATATTGAGAATTTCTTATTGCATTTGAGTTCTTTTTTTTTCCTTATATTAGTAATTATTTTATGACATCTGGTTACATTAAAAAACAGGCATTTTGTTATGAATATTGCAATCGACAATATGTCGTAGCAGGTTGCATTTGTAAATGCATCTAATTGTTGCACTCACTGCAGATAACGTTCTTATGTAATATAAGTTGTATGTATTTACCAACTTAATTTACTTCAACTTCCATTCTAAATCCTTTAATGTTCTTTTGGCAATATCATTAGCGTACATACACATACTTATATGACTTCTTATCCTACTAGTGAAAATTATGTTTTATGCTTAATAAACTTGTGCAGTTTCTTCAGTTCTCGTTGTAAACTAGCATAGTAGTTTATTTTCTTAACTAATTTTCGGTTTAACTATTAATATTTTGTGATTCTAATAGTTTCATTTATATTTCTTTAATTTCGACTATTCAGCTTTGACAGGAAACATTGTATCCCATAAATCCTGTGAAATGTGCACTGATTATAAAGTTTTGATGAATCGAATGATCGTTTTTTAGTAGTAATAATAATTTACATGGACTTTGCTTATCCAAACATTGTTTATTTGGTCTATTAGTATCCTTCGGAGTTAAGGTTGTTTACAAATAATTAAATTATTCAAAATAACTTCTGCTTCGTTCATTTATACCGGAAATAAATCCATATTTCTCCTTATATTAACCATACAGAATAGTTTAAGTAGCTTTACATTCAACTAGAAAATACTAATCAATAAAATTATTCATTTAAGCATTCATTGCTTCCCCTCGATGCATCCTATAGGATTTATTATCAGTCCTGTTAATCTTTTATTCTCAATTGATTGCACAACTGCTAAAGAAGCCAGGTATCTTCTTGGGACCCTGGCTCTGATTTCAGTCGGTTCCAAATTCTCGAAATGATGATGTCACAAGAAAAATACGTAGAGGGTCAAATAATGGTAGGCGCTGATGTCTAGCGACTTACTTGGTTATCGATAAAATAATTGAAATTACTTAATTATTGACAATTGCTGTTCAATATCAAAAATTGTTTAATATTTGGACGACTACAAACGCTTAAACACTAACCATAGCTAAAAGCCTCAATTTCCCACGCTAATCCACCACTTGGCCCTAACCTTTCAAAAGGACAAAAGTGCAAAGGAGGTAGGCTACAAAACCCATATAGTTCTCTTTTTTCCATATACATACATATATTAAAACTATCTAACTATGAACAACAATAAATTGAATAATAATAAATAAAAAATTAGTAAGATATGCTGTGTCCCCAACTCGAAACATATTGTGGTGGTTTGCATTAATTTATGCCACTGAAGAAAAGTCTTAATTACTACTTTTAAATTTATCAAAATAAATCAAAAAGGAACCGCAGCAAACACACATTGTATGAGATACACAAAAGGTAATGACTAAATTCTAGATTCAGTACAAAAAAAAGAGTTTGTTAATAATGCTGCTAATAATTCAGCACAACTTACCTAAACAAATCGTATATCAAACCTACATATGTACGTGCAGTTATTCTGCTACAGTGATCGCAATCGAAAATAACAATACAAAGAAGATAAACAAATAAACAAACGAACAGGTTACAAACATTTACTTTGGTACAAGTTTTTGCGAGTGTATTGACCTTGCAAACAAAAAATAATCGCAAATCTGCTTTCTTTAAACCGGTTGAACTATCCGCAGGCTGCCTATAGAGAAAGGCATACAGTATAGTTGCATGTGGGTGTGTGTATACAGATCGCTGCATCGCAAGTGCCGTCAAACGCTCGCTCCGATTGACGTGTTACTTCGTTGAGCAGGTCTTAGCGTTGCAGTATGTATGTATGTATGTACGTGCATAGCTGCGCCGGTGGTATGAATTATACGTAATGTAGGTA
>SMLS01067480.1:0-72319 GCA_004785975.1 Popillia japonica
ATACCCCCATACCAAATTTCAGAAATCATAATTTTCAAATAACAAAGTTATTCGACCGTTCCGGGACTTTTTACTAACGCTGTATAAAGGAGTATATTGTCTACCTGTCCAATTGCTGGAGAGTTAAAACTTTAAGACATTTCTTTTGACGGGTACTAACGTAAGTCGCTTACGTTTCCCACTTTTCCAATATTCAACAGCATTGGTTTTATATTCCAAAGTGATAATATCACCCTCTTCTGGAACACACTGTTCTTCTTCAGCTTCTATACCTTCTAAAACTTCTACGTATGTAGGTGCGTATACATCATCTACGAATTCTAGGGAGTGTCGTTTAACTCGATTCAAAAATCCTAGGGTTGTGTCAATTTCTAGTGAAAATGAGGTGTCTTTCTAAACATCAACAACCATATCCTACAACCATTTTCACTACCATAGGTTTGTTACACAATCAAACAACAAATACCATTAATATCAGGTAAGGAATTTATATAGGCAACGTTAGGTCTTGTTTTACGACCTAGATGCGTTCTTAGAAATACAGTCGTAAAAGGAATCGTCGTAAAACGAATCTTTTTTTCAATGCAATGTTCATACATACTAAAGGGGGATCAGTTCCAGCCTGTACATATTTAGAATCTTCTTTCGTGTCAAACTACGGCGAGTATATCTTGTAGATCCTTGGTATGCATTGGCTTAATAACAGCTTCATTATGCTGCCCAGTCAACTCTTGTGCTAATTCTTCTAGTTCTTCAGCGGACAGGGGTTGAGCATGACTTTGAAGCAAATCAGTGACGTCTTCGTGTTCAACGTTGTCAACGTTCACTTGCTTAGCCAATTCGGTTACCTCATTTGTGACGACAACTTCTTCATCATTTTGGACATGTGATAAATTACTAGGCCAAATTTTGTGTCAGACACCTTTCATGCAAGAGATTGTAACTTTTTTCTCAAGCCACGCTTATGTTGTTAACAACTTTCAAGATGTTGTATTCTTTCCAATGATGCTTTAGGTTATGCTAGAAGTATCATTTTCATGTATCATATCTTGAATGGTTTTACGAAGGTAGATTAAATGTAGGAATAACTTGGTCATCATCAAGTTCAGACCTAATTTCGCCGAGATTTGGTGGGTGCCCAGGTGCCTTATCCAATAAGGGACTGCTTTTCTTGAGACGTTTTTTTTTTCTATCACAGAATTTTAAAACACTAGGAGAAAATTGCGTCGTATACCATTCTGCGAAAAGTGCTTGAGTTACCCAAGCTTTTCTATTAGATTTCCATATTACAGGTAAATGCGATTTGATCATACCTCTCATTACTCTAGGTGTTTCCGAATGGTACACTAATAGCGGCTTTAGTTTGAAAGTTCCTCATGCATTGCCACCAAAGAGCAGAGTAAGGCGATCTTTAGCCGCCTTGAAACTCCATTTCCTCTCACGCAATGTATGTTCTGGAGGGCATCCTCTTCCAATAGAGATCCGTTTCGTCAACATTGAAAACAACGTCCGGATGAAGATCATTATCGTCAATAATTTTTTGAAAAATGTGAAGAAACTCACGAGCTGCCTCTGCACCCGCACTGGGAACTTCGCCACTAATCTTTACATTATGTATTTGAGCGCATTGCTTAAATCTAGCAAACCAACCTTTACTAGCTGCAAATGCTTCCGTTCCTCCTTTCTCTCGCTGAATATCATCAAATAAGCTTTTAGCCGTACTAGCAATAGCCCTCTCCGTCACAGGAAATTGCGTAATTTGTTTGACAATGGGAGTCGTAAAAGCGAATCGTCGTAAAATGAACCGTCGTAAAACGAGACCTTACTGTACATGGTAGTCACGCATTTTGAAAGACCTAGATATATCTTGCAACTATTGCATTTACACCTACCTTCCATCTCTTGCTTTATGGAAGTTATATGAAGAAAACTGAAATTCCGCTAATTCAAAGGTGAATGACGGCTCAAAAAAATTGTGTGTAGAATACCTATGGATACTCTATATATCCCCAAAGTTTCAATTCTTCCTTTGTGAGTTAGAAATAACGTTTAGATCATGATGATATCAAAATTTAATTTAATTTAAAAAATAAATCGTTAGAAATAGATATTATACAGGGTGTTTCGAAATTTTACCGCACTATTGTTGATATGTGAAGGGTACAGGCGTAAAAGGTGTCAAGTCACAAAAGAGTAGTTTTGTAGAAAACCAATTATAAACTTTAAACACTATTTAAGACTCTAAGAATTTTGTTCTGTTAACTTTACGCACTTTCTTAAGCTCAGATAACATATATTTTATTAATAATTAGTAAAAAAGCAGACATATTGTGTGTGCTGTGTTAAAAAACGAGCTTAATCTAAACAAAATTGCAATGTTTCAACGAAAAAGGGGGTTAAGTTACCTATTGAACTTCAATTTAAATTAGGAAAACGAAAATTTAGAAATTTTCGAAAGAGGAAAGTTTCAATATTTTCAATTTAACTTTTGTTTTCCGAAATTGAAATGATGAACTTTCTTCGCTTCTCTTTTCCGACTATAAAACACTGGGCTCTAACTTTATGCAGTTTATTTTCAGTCATTATTTTTCTTATAGGCAGTACATTTTATTAATATTGAGCTCTTCTGGTAAGTACGTTTTGTGACTGTCTTTCATGCCATAATGGCTGGTTCTAGTTTTAAATGATTTGATGTGGGTACGTACAGCTTCTAAAATTTCATTCGATAACTTAGAGCGATGATTGTGATGTTTACCCCTTTTATCCTTTGGCGCATTTCCTGTTATCTTCAGTGATGACACCAAATATTCAATTTTCTTTCTTTTAATCCCATGAATAGATAAGAAAGCATTTCCACAAATTATTTCTTCTGTTGCAACACCGTCACCAGCACATCTTACCCTGTACGAATAGCTCACTCCCCTGCTTCAACATTCCTGGGTCGTCGATGTTGAATTAGGAAAACAGAAATTAACCCACATAAGTATCTATTCTGTTCGGTAACAGGCTCCATTAAGTTAAAATGTCTAATAATTTGTTGTCTCATCTTTTCTGATATCCGTTCGAAACACTTCTTTCTCCATTTATACTCGGGGCCTAATTCCTGACTTTGCAAATTTAGTTTTCTTTGCACATCTCGCATTTTACCATAACGCTTCCTTTTTTTCGCTTTAGGTCCATCACAATATTATTACTTGGGTCAGGTTCTTCGTCGCTCATTCTTCTATAAAAATCAAACCACGGTAATTATAACCTCAATTTCTAAACCAAATCAAAACTCACACCTATATCAACTTGTCTCACAACAATAAGAGAAACAAAACGTGGAGTTAGCAACTTTTATTTCTGTTTCAGGTGGACTTAGCGTCTTTTGCATCTGTATACCCTTCTGTAAAACCTCGATTTTTAGGGACTTCACGCTTCTTAGGCTACAGTACAGTAATATATTTATATATTACAGTAATATTCTTTAACATAACAGCTATCAGATGGTGCCTACAGTTTCATTTTAGCTTAAAATGGACTTAACACCTGTTGTACCCTTCATGTGTTCTATAGCACAAAATAAACAAAAATGTTCATATAAATATTTGTTCCAGATTAAGTTATAACCAAGATATTGCAACAAAAACATTTATTTAACAATAACATTCAGAAAAAAATTCGGAGTGACTGTTCAAAATGGCTACCATTTTGTGACTCCATGTTTATTTGGAATTTTGTATATCATCAGATCAATTCCTGACACTTGCTGCTGGTTATGTGTCAACAGATGTGACAAAGTACACTCGCAAAAAAGGTATAAACAAACTATTGTAACTGTAAGATATGCATACTACAGCGGAAAATGCTCCCCAGAATGGTATTTCTACGGAGCGAAAATGGAGACGATGATGCACACGTTCAGAAGAATCATAAAATCCCGGCGTTGGTGCTAAGAATGGGAGAAATAAAGTGGTAGAGGATGAAAAAAAACAGCTCTATCACCCTGAGGCATATGCTTCTTATAAGGGGTGGTTTGGATGGCCACTTTTCAGCTGCCTCTAGATGTGGAATAGACTAGACTTCATCCATTACCCTAGAAAAAAATCTACCGGTATTAGATCAGGATGTCGTGGTAGCTACTGAACGAATCTATTTCCATCAATCCAGATGATTTTGCAAAAAACTCAAGCGATATATTCGGAAAGCCTAGGTGGCAAGGAGATGGGAGCGACCAGATTGTTGTTAGGAAGGTCACACCATACATTTAGTGAAAAAGTACGTTGGTAATGTCTAGTAACAGTCGTGTCAAGATTTTCTTAGGTCCCAAATCTGGGTGTTTCCAAAATTCGTAATCACATTTCTTGCAAAGCTAGATTCGTCGGTCACTAGCAAGTAGCACTTTGATCAAAGAAATCTCGAAACGAAGTGCCAGTTTTTTGGTACTATGTAGTCCTGAAAGATAATTGATGAACATCGAGTATTCAGTCTTCACTCTTTGCAGTTCGTCAAAATCTTTGTCGGCCAGGTTTTAGGGTAGTAGCTTCTTTAGAATTAGAAGAATTTAGGTGTGAGGATGATGTTGTACTTCCACTTGGTGATTTATTGTGCTATCTAGTATATGGGCTTTAATAAACTGTAATAGCTATGATGCTTTCAAGGAGGGTATTTCTCCCTCGTAAATAACAACTCTGCCGAAATTTCTGGTACGAATTGCTGCCGTAGCTATGCAATTGGATATCAGGTGTTCTGGATATTCATTCTCTGTTTCGCAACATTTGCAATAGCAATAAGGAGTTTCAAACCTATCTTTATCATGTGTTTCCGAAGGTGGTGCCTATGAGAAAGCCCACAAGCACACGCAATTCCTTTCTACTTAGTTTTAGCATGCTTTTTGCTCTTTGCTTATTGAAGTTTCCAAGAAATATCTTGGAGTATGTGAACGCAAGAAGATTTTCTCAGAGAGATGCCCTGACCTTGTCCTCTCTTTCTCTTATGCCCGGTTTTTCAGTCCAGGTTTAAGTAAAAGTTCAACTGAACTCTGAACTTGAACTAGAACCATGAACTCCTTGAATGCGTTTTTCAGTCCCTCTGTTGAACTAGTTCAGTTAAACTAAAACTGAAGACTAAAATACGATGTTGGTAAACCTGATAGTAAAGAATTTAAGATATGTGTTGGTGGTAACAGTTGTTATTTAAAGGTAGTAACCAATAAAAATGCGAGATCATACGGAATTCTCAAAGCGCATAATCTATTGCGCATTCAAATGAGATTTTTATGGTTAGGGGCAACTTTAGAAATTTCCAAATTTAATGTTGAAACTTTTAACAAGAAAAGTGTTTTATATATGCACTTTATTTGTACAGATATTTATACGCCCCTAATTAAAGTATTTATCTAATAATTCGTATCTTTCCCTTTGTGTATTGTTATAGGTTCTGGTATGAGGAATTTCTAATGAACAGATACTGTTATCAGGGTTTTCGGTATATTTAATAAGTATAATGTGGGGTGGTTTTCCATTATCTTTTGTCTTGTTGCTATATTTCGTAAACATAGAAGGGGTGAAAAACTTTCCTTGTAACTACATATTTCCAATTTAAACAGTCAGTTCTTGTATCTTGCTTGATATTGTAAATTTTCACGACCAATGTGGTCAATAAAATTAATTATATCCTCATAGTCCGAAGATATCACAAAATCCATCTTTGTACAAATCGCTAATACTTGCTGATACGTCAGATTGAGGTTATATTTACATGTCAGTTTTCGGCTCACACTACAGTTCAAGGTTTAAGCTCTATACGTTGTGCGGTTTAAACTTAAACCAATTTCTAATTCGGTTCAGAGTTTAACTACTACTGAAACACACTTTAAACTCTGAACTTGAACTTAAACCAAAAATTGGGTTTAAACCGACACTGAAAAACCGGGCATTAGACTTTTTTTTATAGGAGCTCATTCTTATTTCGCAAAACGGTTCCGTCCCACGTACGCGGTTGTAGCGGCCTTCTTTGGTAAATATAAGCTTTCTCGTTATCACTGATTCCAGTGTGTCCTGGTATCCAGCATAATGCGACTCTGTTTTCTCTGGCTTGATTGTTTAATTTTCCTAAGCATTTCCAAACTAATTCTAATCTGATGGCGTTAGAACTGAGTGCCATTATGGCCGCTCGAAGAAGTCTCTCAATTGTTTCCAAGTTTTGGTGCTCTTCGGTTAGGACATTTTGTTTTCAAACTGCAGCGACACCATTTACATTGAACGCTATCCACATCTTTTTTATGTACAGGCTTTGTCCTCTGGGATAAGGTGACACTACTTAAAATTGTTGTTAGATCGGTGTTAAAATCGAGTCAGTTATTTGATGAACCAATGTAGTCATGTAAAAATCTGTCAGCTGTTTGGAATTTATCTAGAGATTTCTTTCGGCTGCACCCTCACTGTTTTTCAATTTATTCCACTAAGGAAATATACATATTTTATATAAATCTCCTCCTGCAATTCACGATACATGAACTTTGTTTTTATAATACAAAGAAATGGAAATGGTAGAATAATCAGACATAGAGTTAGGCTTGTAACAGTGGTAGGCAAAAGAATAAAGTGCGCTGGCAGATCACCACGATTTAAAAATTGATATGAAAAACAGATCCCTGGTAAGAACATGATGACGGCAGAAAAAATTAATCACCCTACTAAATTACGTATTTGAGCGGATCAGATGTGAAGTTGGGCAAATTGCTCATCCTAAATAAAAATCAGTAAATATGTCTTCAACCACCGCAGCACAAAAGGTGCTGGTAAAGACGTTAGACTTTATCCTTGGAAAATCTATTCATTATAATATAAAATAATTGTATGTAACTAAAAAATGATGGTTAGATCTTCTATTTTCAAAACTACTACCGCAGCATTTAAAAATGAAGACACGTTCTAAACCCTACATACATAATAACCAACCGCATTCATATATGCACGAATACATAATATAATAACCAGATACACACAAATACACGACCAGCACAATACATAAATTCATCGTATAGAAAAAAAGTAGTCACTGCACGTACATATATTCTTCCATTTTAGCGGAAGCACTAAAGGCCGAAAGCTCGCTCTACTTCCGGTCGGAACTTTTCACCCTTCGCCGTAGTCTTTCTTCCATTGGGGGAGGACGCGCAGGCGTAGGCAACTAACTGGGGGGTCAAACTAGTGGCGTGGTGACTGCTGGGGACATCGTACCCTGGTAACTCCGAATGGTTGTAGCATCGCACGGAAAGACTTTGTACGTTTACGTCGTCGTTCCCTACCCCTCGACGCCGCACCCACCCTCCCCGTTTTATAATCAATATTTCAATTCATGCGCCCTTTTATAAGCTTCGTACGGGGGCTGCGTGTTAACTCACCCTCGCCTTCGTGAAAAAGAGGGAGTCGAGTTCTTACGATATTATTGAGAGAGGATGAATTTGAGTATATGTAGATTAATATATACAGAAAAATAGTTTATTTAAGCAGAATTAAATAAATTTGTGTTAGCGTGAGAAAAATGGAAATATGTAAACATAAACGAATTTTCAAAACAAATATTGATGTAAATAAACTTAAACGCAATAGAGGAATGTAGAAGTGCTTGAATACTGACAATTTTGAAAAAACTTGAAAAACTTTAATTGAAAATTATAATATGCTGTCAGGGGTACAAATTAGTTAATTTTATTGAATTGATTGGAGCTTTCTATGGCTAATATGCACGCTACTTCATTGTAATCCCCAAAATGTTTGGCACAAGAACAAGTCCTATTGAACAATTTAGCCACGAATGTTTGGAAAAACGTTACCAATGCAAATGAATGTGCCTCTTTATTGCAACAACCAAACCGCAATAATACCTTCAGAGGCATTGAATTTCGAGTTAAAACTATCCTCAGATGTCAATCTGAGGATAGTTTACACTATCACACATCTGATACTATGAATCAATAATATTAAAGTTTAGATGGAAGCAAATACAGTTGGTATATGCAATTTGGACACAATACCCAGGTTACTCTTCAATGGGGGGCAAAGAACGAAGGGGTTGAAGAGGATCAAAAAGAAGATAAGCTCCCAAAATAAGCAGCAAAAAGTGGGTAGAGGTTCACTAAAAACATCCAACTAGTCTCATAGTCGCAGTGATTAAAGGAAACAGTGTGATGCCCGTCAAACCTTATTCCTATTCTTAAACACAGTTGATTGATAGCTGGTTTCCTTGAACCCAAACAGTTTTGTAGAATTGCTAAAAGCCGTACAAAATCTTTGATAATGAGAACCAGAATGGGAGAAAATTATCACACCATCCAACCTAAAGCGTTTACCTTGAATAGACTAACCTTGAACCGACTGATAATGGAGCCACCGTCTCGAAAACGATACTAAACTGATCTAATCGAATGTAACCTGGGTTTTGCTCGCGTTTATGGTTACCTTCTTTAATTTCTTTAGATTGGATTCTTTTAGTTGATACAAGCAAAAATTGTGGGTTAGATTTATAAAGTTTGCGACTTGACGATCTGGGTCAACAAATTTCTTCTTTAATGATGTTTATAAAAAGATAAACACTTTTCTATCAATTTAGCTTCATCATTCTCCGTTTTGCCTTAAAGAGAAAAAATAGATTTAACTACTATTAACTGCAAAAGGGTACTTGGCATACTATCATTACCTTTTTCCAGTTAGACAACATTATTTGGGATTTAATCAACCGATAAGCCACCAGCACTATTTAGTGCTTCACTTGCTGTATAGCTATGGTGTGCAAGTTTACTCTCCACCACCCTGTCTTCATGCTCGCATTTAATTTGTCTTTCGACTTCTGTGGCCAAAGAAATATCTGTACTTTCCTAAGCTACAAAGGCTATCTCGTAAATTCCTAAATTCATTCAGAGCTGCAGATGGCATCACCGCAGGAGAAATAAACTGCTGGAATATAATTATAGCTCCACTACTGTTTGGAAGACACTGTTCAATTCATTTGACGTAAAATGTATTAACGCCTACAGAACATCCTTAAAGTTTGTGAGTTATGGAAACAATTGTTACTTGGCAATATTTTAAAGTGATGAGATCTACTTGCCACCACCCCCAGGCACAGCAGACCAAAATAATGGAAATTTAAACTTGTACAGAAGACATCTTGAATTGTCTCCATTGGGCACTGTAGGCTCCCAACTTCCATTTCAAATTGGTAATGAGGTGCCACAAAAAGGTTGAACGATTGGTGGAAAGTCAGAACCTCCCGTTGGGATAGATCCCAACGCATTCCGCGATCAGAAGGAATAAAGGGTCTGATAATTTGGCAAGAGTTGGCTGCATCAAAATCTACATAAGATCTCAGTCTACTTTTTTGGCACTGCTCTTGGTTTTTCGACAGTTCCAGCTATTTTCGCATAAGTTTACGAATAGTGAATACATCAATTACCAGATTGACCAGGTTATTTTAATTTAAGCCTGTCGCTTCAGGTTGACAAAAGGATTTCAATTTTTGCCAAACAATTTGGAGTAAATTGTCAGTGAAACTACTAAATATGATTTTCCTAAAATGGAACCTTGGGCTACATCCAATCCATCTCGATTTTTTTTAAAACATAATTAGCATCAAGCGATATATTACCTGTTTTCGAAACAAATATGATTGAGATTAAAGGAGCAAATAGAATTGCTAGAATCATGTTACATCTTGCTATATATTTGCTTCTAATTTCCTATTTTTATTGGTAAACAAGTGTTCCCATCAACTCAAACGTATCATCTTCGGTTGAAATCGTATAATTACAACTGCTAACACAAATTTTCATATCTAATGACATAGATTAGCAATATATTTCCATCTTGGCACATCTCCCGAAATAAATTTAACGTTATTATGACCGTTCCAAACCGTCCAGTTATTTCGCATCTTTTACCAGAAAATTCGGTACGAATGAAACTATTCACATTTTAATTGGAACGAAGCACGGAACACCGATGGACGGAGAAGGTATATAATTTCTTCACCGTCATCATAGTAATACAAGGAAAAAAATTAATATCATTCGTCTACACCGTAGCAGTTGCGTTTGTGCAGCCGAAAATACGTGGACCTGCTTTAATGATCTATATTTTGTCGGCAAAAGTGGTGTCATTAGAAGGAAACCCCTCGCAGGCGAAGAGACTAGAAACAAGAGAGTGTGTAACGATGTAAAATCGATAAAAAAAGGAAGATGGTGCTATGTTAAATAGAAAAAAGGAATCGTTTTTAGATGTACAGGGTATTTGACGTGAAATTTCAAAAATCTATTACTCACTTCAAAAAATCTAAGGAGACAAACACGGCGAACAAATTCAAGAAGAGAATAGAGGAAAAGGTAAAGAAAAATAAAAAAGAAAGTTATTGGTACAAGTTTAAAGAAATTATTTTATTAACGAGTAAAGAACTATGCTGGGATTGATTAGATGGTGGAACCAAAGCATCAATGCTACATTCAATATAAGCTACAATGCAATAAAGTGATGTACATGGTTAAAGCCATAGACATGAAGTGTTTAAGAGCAGTGAAAGGAATATCGCGATTGGACAAGCAGAGGAACGAAGAAGTGAGAGAAGAACTCCAAGTAGTGTTGATCGAAAAAGTTATAGGAGCCAATTAAAATGGATGGGTCATCTAAACCGAATGAGAAACAGGAGCCAGGCCAAACAAATTATCAAATACCAAAAGTTAGAGTACAACACCAGAGAAACAGAGGACAACCCCAGGAAATACCTGGAATGAGGAAATACCAAAAATTTTAAAGAAGCGAAAGAAGTCATGGACAAATCGCAATGGGGAAAATTTGTATATGATTTATAAATAAATAGATTCCTGTAGATAACCCACATGAATTCATCGAAAAACAGCTAAATCCACAAAAAGTACGTGTTTGGCAACCAGTTGCATCGAGATGAATATATTTTAACCAAGCCCAATATATTTTAACCAAGTTCACCAATGAACTTGAATATTTCCAGCAACAATTAATTTTTTAATGCAAGAATTACTAATTTTCCTGTGAGATTTTCTTCGAATTTTGCAATTTAAGATTATTTTGTGTTTCCATATCTACAAAATACCATTTTAAAGACCAGATATTGCACAATAAACGCGATTGTAATGTTATTGTGAATTCTTACGCTAACATAGGCCCCCCTTCCCGACAGTGTAGCTTCTATGTCAAAGTGTTAGTGAAATTGAATCTTCAGAAAATTTGTTTCCCTTTCGAAGGCTGACAAAACTATTATTGCATTGAAATCGTAAATTAAAATTATGTAACCCAGACTGCAGTAGTTTTTATAGCATGAAAATACAAATTAGTCGAAAAGCGTTTAACAAGGTATTTCAAAAGTCCAAAAGTAGCTGCTATAGTTGTATCTTTTTCTGATTTACCAACAGAAATTGGGAAAAATATTGTATTTAGTTTTGAAGGTTATTGTTTCTATGGAATAAAATAAAACGCACAAGATAAGTCACAAAATGCTCCAACAGCTTCAATTAGATTTAAAAGCACTTTCTACCCCATACAACCAGGTTAATCAACTGGAGATGTTTGAGCCAAAATTTCTCGTGTAACCTTTTCGAAAATATTATTAAATTCGTCCACAATTATATTGGGGCTGGAAGATAAAATTATCATTAGAATAAAATGTGTCATTCATATCAATCTAGGTTTAATCCCAAAAGCGCTTACATTACAATTTTTCACACGTAATGTTTTGAAAATCACTTGACATCAAACGCATTTTAAGATCCTGACCTGTGGGATCTTCATGGAAACGTTAAATATGAACATATATGTATAGTTCTGCCATATTAATTTACAACAAAATTTGTCTGGTGTTATATATTAGTAACTGGAAGGACCGCCTAAATTTAGATTTTAGTCAGGCATAGAGTAATTTTTGCAACTAATGGCAACAAAGAGTAAGTTTTGCAGTTGACTGTTTATTACGACTATAAAATTTTATTGACAAAATAGTAAGAATAATTTTCTTATTAAGTACATGAAAATACGAACGAATGAAAAAATTCAGTATTCTAAGGAAACTTGCACATCGGAGCCGATTTTGAATGTCTTTTTAATAATACAAAGAAAATTAATGCCAAATTAATGTTAAGATTTACAAAAACGAACTAAACATTACGCTACAGTTTAAAATAAAAGCTTTATAATTCCAAATCTATATATTCTGGATCCACACACACCACATTTGACTTGTGCATTATTGTTATCATCAGCTGTAGTTCTTTCATTGTTGTCTGCTTGAGTTGACTGGAGCAGTGTTTTGTAAATACTGATTTGTGAACTGCTTCTTCAGTTGCTACCAAAATGCGTCTTTAACGAATGGCCAATACTAGTTTTATCACCTTCGTAAAGTAGTATCCTTAAAAAAGACTGCTACATTTCTGGTAGTGAAAGCTAGTCCTTTGCATTTTGCCTATTCACGATCGAAGGCATCGGAAACATTTAATAATGTTAGATAATTAATAAGGATTTCTTAATCAATATTAGGATAGTAAGATATCTAACTCATGATTAGACTTTATTGGTGATGGATTTTAGTTTGAATTTTTTGTTGTGATAAGTTTCCATCTTTCGGCAAGCATCATCAAACATTTCCTCATTCATATTCATCACATTTGACGTCAAATACATTCTGTCCAACACCCACACACACATTTGACAATCTACGTTAGAAGTGATTTAATTAATTAAATTTATTGTAATTGCCGACATTCTTAAATCCTATTTGATTGTAATTTTTAGGGAAAATATTTTATAATGCAAAAAAATCTAAAATAATTGCAGCATTGTTGAAGAGATACCATCATGTGCGACATTTTCAATTATTTTTAATCAATTTCATAGAACAGCTCGAGTTACTAAACTACTAAACAGATGATATGTATATCCAGACGACTAAATGTTATGTTTACATACGACGGCAAGATCAGAGAGTATATGTGATGCAGCCTTAGGGAGAACAATTGCATACGAAAAATAAGTTACATTGCCTTTTTCCTGCGTAAATGGTTTCAAAATAACAATAATAAATTATTTTAGCTTGCAAGTAGACCTGATACAAATCCGCTTAACAATCATTGATAAAATTAATACACATATGGAAAATTCGGATACTGGAAAAGTGCCGTAATTTCAAAATATGTATCTTCAAATATGTTAAATTATAAATAAGACTTGCTAAGAAAGCAAAACAACTAAAATATTACGTAAAGTAATCATAGGAATTGCAGTCAATTTTATTGCAGATAACTGTTCGTATTTCTCAGTTGCTTTTAAAGAAACACTAATTGTAGCTCCAATTATCGTATATTCATTTTATTGCTGTATTGCAATATTTGTTAATTACTGCCGTAAATCTATTGAAATTTTATTATTCATATGTCTTACAAAATATGAATATTTCTTGTAGATGAACGCCACTGAAAGTGGTAGTGTGGATGTAGTAGTAAAAATCTATTTTAAACAGTATACATAACAATATATTACTTACATATACTTACATTATGGCATATCTAGCAAATTATGGCTCATTATTATAAATATACTTTTAGAAAAGTGTGACTAATTTCGTAAAATAAATAATTAAAATTACAATCACTGACCTTGAACTGAAGCTGAAGACATCTGTAATAAAAATACAACACATTAGCACATAAATAACATATACAAAAGATTTCTTACAATTATACCTTGAATACTTCTACATAAACCTCGCTGAATTCAATCTTCATATCACTGAACACTTGTATATTATTAGCGGAAAATAATTCAAATTAAATACACATAAAGGCACTTAGAACTATACTTTACTCACTACATTTCAACGCGCACAAACTCTCTGTGAGTTGAATCTATTTATCGGAGTCGGTTACGAAAAGAAACGTTATCGTTTTTTGGAAAAAATATACAGAATTGTGGAGCGCAAAAAATCATCGCAGGTGACACGTCATCATGCACTAATACCGCAAAACTATCTAGCAAGCTTTAAAAAGATTTTATTTGGATAAAATGTATTTTTAAACTAAATTTTTTGTATTTTGTGTTTATAATATATTTTTTCTATTTTGCGTTCATAAAAACGCTATTGTAACACGCTTTTGCGTATCGAAAAGTGCTTCATTGTGATACGCCTTTTTTCATTTCTATAGGTTGGCTGTATTGAATACATTATGACAGAAAGCAAAGTTGACGTTTAATGCATGTAAATTGTAAATACTTTAATCAAAAATTATATACAAATTTAGTTTACATTGTTATTATTATGAAACGTGGAATTATTGTATACATTTACACTGACGGAACAAGTATCTTGAGCATGTATTGTTATGCCAGGCAAATTCTTCGGAACAAAGTTTTGCTGAGTTATGTTATTGGCTCTAATGGTAGACTCTTGTGATTGAGAATCATTCGATGATATAACTCCAGAATGACCAGATGTACTTGGCCCTGATAAGTTGTGCGCTACAGCCACTTTGCTTTTCATAGATGTTTCGATGTAACCCTCAGCTACCGCAGATGACTTCCATCCACCATGACGTTTTATAGTCAGCAAATCACTGCCTGCGTCTGCTAAGTGTGTAGCACTAGATCGTCTGAAGCAATGTCCAGTATAAAGCTCCGAATTGGACAATTTTAGAAAATCAGCTATAAATTTAGGCATTTTGCCAATCGTATTAATTCCAATCGGGCACGATATGCAATAACCATTGCGATATGTAAGGAAGAATCTTGAATGATTAATATTTTTTGGTCGCAGGGCGACATATTTTTTAATTAAAGTAATCCATCTTTAATCCGTAATTGCAAAAACTCGATACGATATTATTACGATATTATTTTATAAATGGAAAAGCAAGAACGAAGCATGGAATACATAGACAATAAGGTAGGTAGAAGATTTCTTATTTTTACCTTGTAATTCAAAATATGCCAATAAAATGTTTTCAGATATTGTGTTGACATTATTCTGTACAGCCCATAGTTCAAATTGATGGTAGCATTTTTCATATACTGCTTTTGATTTTTTCGGTAATAAATTTATGACCGCGTTGTCCGCAATTTCAGGCAGTTGTGGTGGCGTACAAGATAAATTTGTCTCAGTATCACTAATTTTTTACAGTTTACAGAGACTATATTATGAAATATATTGTTTAAACAATTTAAATAGCCGAATTTGAATTTTGAATTCGTCAAATGTCAATGTGACCAACTTCATATAAAAATAAAACTCAACATTTTTAATGAGATTTTTATTGTATTTATTATCAATTTATAATGCAAAATAGAAAAAATAGTATAAAGGACTCGTTTCATAAGGCTTTTTGTCGCACTCGTTCATTAGAAAACTCGCCTGCGGCTCGTTTTCTAAACTTGAACTCGTGCGACAAAATCATGCCTTATGAAACTCGTTCTTTAATATACTATTCTAGCATAGCACATCTTTTCGTATAAAAGATAAATTCAGAAATATAAAATTTTATCAATATATTTTAAATGTTATTTATGGCACACAATTTGTCAATATTTTTCCTCCGTTACTAGTGAGTGGAAGGTTTACACAAAGATTTACACCCTAAATCAGGTCCATTCAGACGATTGCTCAAGAAATAGGTAGCCCTTGTGTCAAAATGTAGATTTAATGGTGGTAGATTTATAATAAAAATATATGTAAATAATTTTAATATAAATTAAAAGAAGATAATTAATTGCAAGGTTCTATCCGCAATATTAACTGAAACATAAATTTTATATTGATGTAATAATAACTACTTGAAAGTGGAACAAAGATTAAAAGTATGGCAATAAATATTGTATGCTTTAAATGAACCACTTATCTCCAATGCCCTTATACACAAGAGCGGATATATCGAAATATGGTAGTAAACAACATACATACATACATAGCTTATGTAAAATTTGTAAGTAAAGTAAATGCCAAAAGATCGTAGCCGGTATGAGGGAACCTATTCTAAATAGCATGGCTGTGTTAATTGCCACTGTTTTAAATTTTAAGCGTTGGTAATGTATGTGTATGTATGTACATATGTAAAGGATACCTATACCTAATACAGCAAAACCTACGCCTACTATACTCTGTTTCTTATTAAGCAGACCAAATGATCCGCTTCACATTAGGCAAATTAAAGTGACAGCTATTTTGGCGGTAAATTTAAATGAAGAATTACAATGAAATTAAGTACTTGTCACTTACACTTTGATATTCAAATAAATTTTACGTATAAATTATAAATTACAATAGAAAAATCACATAAGTATTTGAAGCTTTTATTTTTTGCAGCTACTTCATTTTTTATTTGTGCCCAAACTAATTGAATAAAATTCAATTCGCAATGGTACGGCGGTAATGTAAGTGCAATTTTGTTACTCTGTTTTGCCATTTTGTCCACTGCGTACACATTGTAATGTTCTTTGTGATGATTTATTAT
This sequence comes from Popillia japonica, assembly GCA_004785975.1. Classification (NCBI taxonomy): domain Eukaryota; kingdom Metazoa; phylum Arthropoda; class Insecta; order Coleoptera; family Scarabaeidae; genus Popillia; species Popillia japonica. The sequence goes on from SMLS01067480.1 coordinate 16,505, forward strand.
TTGCAACATTTCTAATCGCACCATGGAGGGATCAAACGGTATTTGTTTTTGAAGTAACCATTCTTGCATTTCTGCTTTTCGTGGTAAAGTTGCTGGCGGTATTTTTTTTCTTTTTCTGCTATGGTAAGCTGCTTTATCCATTACAATAACGCTATTGTTAGATAATTTCTTTAAAATATTATTGAACCGCTCCTCAAAAACATTTGCATGCATTTCATCATGGTAATCGACTGTTTTTCTTCCTTAAAATAGTAGTAACTCATCGTCAACAAAGCCATTTCTAGAACCAATATGTAAAATAACTAAATGTCTTAATTTACCAGTAGAATTTTTTAGACCGGTTGTTACATCACCCATAAATGCTTGTCTGGGTGTTGTAACATTAACATCTACCCACAGTTTTGCTCTTGTGTGTCCTTCATTCAGCCATGCTTCGGCTAAATAATACATTGGGCATTACTCATTTCTGTATTTTGATATTAAAGATAAATATCTTTCTCTCCACAAAACAATGTCATCATGTTCGAGCAATAAAGCGATTAATAACAATTTATTATGTTAGTTGAGTGTAGGCTTTCACGACCGTAATCCATAGTAGGTATGTTTTTTCGGGTCTTGTCGCTTAGGTAACTATTCACTGTCTTGACGTTTCGCTGATTGTGCTATCAGCTAAAGACTGTCTTTAGAAAACTTCTGAAGAAGCTGATAGCACAATCAGCGAAACGTCAAGGCAGTGAATAGTTACCTACGCGACAAGACCCGAAAAAACATACCTACTAATTCATTATGTTACCTAAAGTGTTTGCAATTTGCAGTGTTATCTGTGTTTTCTTTATTGTAGGATTATTACGACTAATTTTCTTGTGCATGTTCAGTGTAACTTGCTTTTCCTGTACAGACAAATGTCCACGTCCCAAAGTAGTAAGTACACATTTTCTTGGAGGCGATATTGATAATCCACTTGTACATACTAGGCTGTGGATATATTTTTACAAGCAATAGTTAAAAAAAAACTGATTTTCTTGTTTAAACATAGTAGAAACACAAAAAGATAAAAAAATATTTAACGAAATATTTACTCAATCATCTGTATCTACAATATGGCATCGATAAAACATCAAACTTGAGCAGTGTAAACATGACTGGCAACAAACCAATCGTAAGACTATATTTTGGCGGGCTATTTTCGATTAGGTTCCCTTAGCCATCTCCCAAAGCATAACATTTCAAGTCGGTTAACTACAGTCAAGGATACCTGAGCAAGACAGAAGATAGTATCATTAACGATCTATGTATGTATACTTGAAACGAAAAGGAATAAGTCATCTAATAATAAATTTAATCCTTAAATACCTTCCTGTAAGTAGACCTACAGTATTCGGAAGATTCTTCAAATATCTACATAACTGCATATTATCAAGAAATCCTTTCATTAGCAGAGATTCAGCACAAAGAATTAGCTCAATATAATTTTTCCCATAAATCTGCCAAAAACGCACTGAATATAGCTAGATGATGCACTTTCTAGGATCCCACTACTTTTTAGACTTGTATTCAGCTTGAAAAGTACTGTCAATAAGCATAACTGCTGGTATTTCTCAGTTATTAATCTACACGGGATTGAGAAGAACATAAACATATTGCCACAGAATTCGTCCCTGTGCGTTGATTGGCCGGCAAGAGCACCTGAATTGTCGCTAGTTAATTGTTGACTGTGGGAGCTGTATTAGTAGACCAACCAACAAAAATAATTTAAGAGATCCTATAGGTACTGAAATACAGATCATTTCTCAGAAAATGATCAATAATTCTGTTGGTAGCTTCGAAAGCAGACTGTACTATTGCCAAGAAACTTATGGCCAACACTTTAAGCATTTGCAGTAGGGGTTTGCTATCTTGAGTTCCTAAGAGCTTTTTCTTTCTGAATATGTTGTATCATACGAACAGATCATGCTCACCTGGTTATACTAATAACAAACTCGTTAGGCATGCGTAATATGTAATAATTCATTATGCGTATCCAAAGGAGGATTGATTGACATATTTTCCGGAAATTACAAGTTATTGATGCCTAGCAGTAATTTGCTGAGCACCTTTGAGCTCATTACGTGGTCTTTTCTTTTGATATATCAGACTAACTTTTGTTGTTGTACTTTGAAATTTCGATAGGTTATCTTGCACAAATCAAGAAGCTTTTCCGTTATCTGATTAGCTTATCTCAATTTGTGGGTGTATGCTGAAGAAACTTAGCTTCTAATTTATCCAAACTCTGTAAATTGTTCGCATAGCTTTGTGCTCTAATGCAGTCTCAAATAAAAAAAAATCTAAGGATGTCAAATCCCATGAGCACAGAGACCAATTTGCAATTCATTGCATTGCCATGAGATGATCCAATTTCCCAAACGTTTAAATGTCTAATTTGCAAACTTTCGGTACAATTCAAAGTTTTTGTACGCAAAATTTTCCAAATTGATGTTTGACGAAGCTCTAATTGGGGCGATAGTCATGAAATCACGAGATCTACTACAATGGCAATACTGACACCTGCAGCTAAAATACCATTTTGTATAAGACTTTTTAGATTTGTCTTCACTCTTTTTTGCCTTAACCTTATTTAAAGTGTAAGTTACGTTATTAAATAAAATTGATTCATACATGATATGTCAAGCCCTGATTAAATTGCAACCTAATATGTAATTTAATAGTTAGTTTAATAGATTCAGTCTAACTGCAAATTTTCCATGTTTAAAATTAGTACTTAATTCATACGTACATAATTCGTACTTGGAGACCTGCATAACTAAACACCCTGTATAAATACATACCTATATGTATCATTGCGGGCGAGACGCAGTTCTACACAGTATGCGTTTCGTGAAATGATTATAATTATGTATCCTAAGTTCGGCAGACGTCCGCCTACGGCGCCACATGCTTTTCATCCTGGAGTGTCTGATGTGATGTTTTGAAAGATCGGACAGAGACGAACGTAGTATTGGAAAAGGACGAACGGTGATGAGTAGTTTTTCTGAATGGATTTCTCTGATATAATGTCTTCCCCGATTGCTCCTGCTACACCCATGGCTCTCCGTCGCTGAATGGAATCAAATTAGTGTATGTGTGTATGTCTTTGCGGTGAAGGGCTGCATCATGTGCTCGGAAAGATGCGACTCTACGGGGTACTAATATCAGGGGCTGCGACAATAAGGATGATGACGATGACGCGAGACAATGTTGCAATTGTCATTAAAATTAATTGCTCGGTAGGAGTATCAGCGATCATTGATGTTGTGAATCTTATAAAAATCTGAGGAGATTTGATGAAATCATCTTTTCCTTGGATTCAAGAGAAAAATCGTTACTTTGAAGGAAAGTTAAAACAATTGATTATGTTATTTCGGGATGTCTGAGAACAAGCCGAAATTCCAGTAGATTGCTTATTTGTGAATATCGTGGTTGATAACTGGAGTAATATGTATGATTCTGATTTTCCAACGAAGAAATTTAAGCAATGTGAAGTGTGGTGGTTTTCATAAAAAAACACAAATAGGCGTTAGGAGAATATCAGAATAGATAAGCAATCAGCCCCAATACAACATGGATAAGTCGTGTGTCTGTTTTACACCTACTAGTCAACCGGCCAGGTATCTTATTCCTTCCTTTTGTTATCTTGTAAGATGCTCAATCGATCTGCACCCATAAAAGTGAATGCCAGTACCACCACTATGTGATAAAGTTTTCTTCTGAGAATTACATACATCCAAGTGTATGAAGGCAATACCTTAACTAGTACTCAACAAAGCATCAGGAGTTGCCTGTCCTCAAAAACGTCGTCAGAACGCAGAATACATAGTCATACATGTACATGTAAGTCAAAATTTGATGGAAGACACCAATTAAATGGTATGTATGACAGCCAACAGACTGAAGTCGTCCAAAAATTTTCTTAAAGAGGTAGACTAGGAACCCTCAGACGAATACCTCATACCCCCCAAGAAACCAGACCAGTCAGATGGAACCAGATAGACTGACAAGAAACCCTTTGAGATTATGCAAAAGTACAAGTCATGATACACGGGACAACCTGTAGGAACCGCCCAAACAAATGCTCGCCCAACGTCACTCAATACTGGGGGCATAAATTAAATTAAATTAAAAGTTCTCTATTTGGATATAACAAAGTAAAATAAAATTTTGTTTAGTTGCGAAGTCCATTTTGTGTATCTGCTAATACAGTCTTTATCTCAACTGGTCTTTATTTTGAATCAGGTATCCATTGTTAATATTCTTACAGGTAAAGTCCAACAAATTTTAGTTAATCCCGTCTATGGCACGCTAGAAAGTTTTTTTTTTGATGAAACAAGATTGAATCTTTGATGAAGCAACGAAAAGTCAACGTTTGTACCATGCAATGTAATAAATTTACTTAATTTGAGAAAATAATTTTGGTTACAAACAACATTAGTACCTACCATCTGCCCTGTTCAGGAGATGCTCTGAAAATATAATCTTCAGAAATTGCACCCGACACCAAGAATTTAGATAAAACTTCGTCTTACTTGAATAAGCCTTAAGAAGTATGATCGGTCTCCCTCCTTTTTGTATTTTGAATGGTGCTTTGTTCGATTTAATTTTCGCCTGGGACTATCAATATTTTCAATCGGATTATTACTGTAAGTGTCCAAAATTTAATATATTTTTGAACTTGTCTTCACTTAATGTGCTTGAAGAACCTTAAGTTTTAAACTAAATTTCCAGAATCACCATTCCAATTGGCTACGTTCTTGCTCAAGAGCGGTCAGTTTTTAAAGGGGTTTGTGTTAGTAAAGATTTAAGTGAGAAAGAAGAACAGAGCATCAGACAATGGTGAAGTATTAACGTAAGGAGAAAACGTATTTTGGTACTATTAACTTGACAGAAAGCATACCGAACTGTGTTTTTAACTAAGGACCAGTCTGTGGAACTTTCTTGTGAGGAGTTTCATGAACCTTTTCACAGCAGATTCAATGTTCTTATTCCTGTGATAGATATAAATGAGTTATAAACATAAAACTGGCTTTGTTAAGATTCAAAATCAATCTATTCGAATCGCAATATTCTTTCAGGCAAATTAAATCCTGCTGCAAATTAAAATGAGTTCATCTACGTATGTAAACAACCAAATTCGAAGCCATGTATCGACCACGAGAAAGCCATATTGTTCGGGAATTAATAGATTTCCTGTCAACCAAAAGATGATCATAAACAATTGATTGCGGAACCTTCGACATTCTTGCAAATTATAGGAAATACACCAGAATTGAGAGATTAAATTCAAACCGTAAAGGTAATGTAAGCTCGTCATAATACTCACGAATAGAGAAAGTCCTAGAATGCCATCAATACTCGTACTTCCGCGCATGTTGAGTTCATGCAAACTTTTTAGGACTTCCGGAATGGTGATTGAAAACTTTCCATTAGTCGATGAGTGTGTTATGTAGTTATTAAACAGAGAATCACTAGTGGAAATTGATCAAAACTATTTGGTAAAAATGTTGCAAATCATTTTCTGAATAATCTCAGCCATCAACAGAGTTACGAATGTAGAAAACATTGGATTTTGAAAACAACAAACTAAAAAAACAGAAGAACAAAATTGAATTTCTAATTTACAAAATGACGTCGATACAGAAGTAATTGGTTACCACCTAGTTCTGCAAAATACTCAGTACCTAATGCATTTGATATTGAAGCCAGCAATGGCAGCTTTTGTGCCATTATAAGATAGAACTGTTAGGATTTCTGTGTTGAATTCGAATAGTGATCATTAATAAAGATAAACATCGACACACCTCTAAGTTACTTGCCAACTTTTGCACAATTTAATAGGACTTTTCATATTCCTGTAAGATTAAACTAGTTTTGTATCCCACATCTCGAGTGTTTTTGAGAAAATTATTGAAGAACAACTGCGTATCACTTACTGTCTAGTCTTCAATTCGATGTTAGGGTGCAGAACGGAATTGATGAAAATTATAAATGATGCAGTTGAAAATCAAGTGCACGACTATTGGTAGCTATAGAGTGATGTTGGATTTTTCTATAAGCCTAAGGAAACACTGGAATAGATATGGAGAATATGTATAAGCTACTAAATTGCTTGCAACATAAGTTTGTTGAAACAAAAACCTTTCTAGAAGCAACATAATAAATGCTTTAACTTATAGGTCAAGTGTTTAGATCTTTGCGTCCGATAAACCTAGATAAGGGCCTGAGGGTTGCGAACATTTAAGTACATATCTACCGATATCCAAGCCGCTCTGAAAGCTCTGGCTGCCCTAAGCTTTGAGTCTAAATTGGTTTGAGAATGTAGGATGAACGTAATACAATTATCCACAATAAATAGGATATTTCTGATGTGAGTTCCAAAGCGTACAAATACAAGAGAAAGATGACTGATAAACTTGCAAAGCAAGGCGCTGACATCCATTTCATTGGACCAGAACCCGTCTTCGGAATTTAAACACTCCAGCACTAGAAGGAAGCAAGATTGCAAAACTTGGAAGCAAAAGAAAAATGTGTTTCTCTTGAGGAAAACACACAGACAAACACAAGCGAAAATATGTATCAACATTGCACCAGAACCCGTGTTTGTCTGGAGTTTCAACACCCCAACTCAAGAAAGAACTTCAAGACTTGAAAGCAAAAGAAATGGCGTTTCTCTTGAGGAAAACACCTAGACAAACACAAGCGAAAGAATTTATCATCTGGTCGCCAAAAAGTAATAAAAAGCTTCTCGATCTAAGAAAATCAGATTAAGGATCCTCACGAGCCTGCTAATTGGTAATTGCCCTCTGCAATATTAGTTCAATTTTGCGAACTGGGGACTGGGGCAGCCGACCACATACTCTGTGAGTGCAAAGCATTAAGGCGGCTAAAATTTCAGCATGTAGAACAGTCACCTCTAAAGCCTCGGCCCCAAACTAATTCTGGAATTCGTTAAAAACTTCCAATGGCAAGGGTACTAAAGGAATAGGGTATTCAGAAGAGAAAATCTATCATACTATCATGCTCAACTTCGACGGCTAAAAACACTAACGCTATTTCAGACATCTCTATCAAATTAGGCTAAAGTTCAATTTCTTTCATACTTTTCTTTTATGAGTTTATGTGAATAAAGACTCAAACATGTATGGTTGACTACTTTTACATACACTCAAATTATCTGCTTTCTCTTTCGATTCAAATACCATAGCTAATATCCGCAGGGCAGCTATCATTTTTCATATACATATAATCCTGTAGATGATGTTTACCAAAATGATACCTCATGTCTAATTTCCTCTTGTCCCCTCTAGAAAATTATTCTCACTAGCGGAAGCGAATTTTTAAGTAAGATTACGACAACATCCACATATGCACATCGGATATGCAATGCATTTTCAGGAAGTTGTACTGCACCTACAATAATAATTTTAGAAAATTGCCATCCGCAGTAATACATTAGGTACACTTCTCAAGGCAACATCCTCAAACAGACGCCGTAGGTCTACGCCAGCAAGAGTCCATAAATATATATAAATATATATGTTTGAAAATATCATTTTCTTCTGTTGTCTTCTGTTCTATTGTCAGCGCTAATAACGGTGATTACAGCTAACGCTACCTGCTATATGTGACTCATTTTTCGCTCACCCGTCGTAACAACGATGCCCATCTTTTCGCAAATTGTCTTTGGCAAATAGTAAAAAATGCCCGGCCATATAATCACTATACTACCGTAGACCATATGTGTTGGACTCCTCTGGTGATACGTATAATTTCTTGGTTTTGTTCCTGTTTTCTATGTAAATCTAGCAGATGTTATGTGCTCGTGCGCCGCAGCAACTTATAGTTATCTTCTTGTAGCGTTGGCGGCATTAAATAAATAGTAAATTGATGGATTGCAAAATGTTTTTGATTTTATTTTGTTCTTTTACGATGTGAAAGAAACCAGATGGATGTATGCTTAGGGCATTATCTATGCATATAGTAATATCCGCTTGTTTAGCCAACATTACCGTCATTATACTACTACATTGCTATTGTAATGACGGCAATATTTATTATTATAGCGGGTTTTAAAGCAAAACGTATTTTTAGTAAGTAGTTTAATTCAATTCGTTCGACCGGCTTTTTTGAGGAGTTTTCCATCAACCAAAATCAGAACTTATCACAATTTTTCCCAAACAACAAGCTTCCTAACTTTTCATATTGTTTAAGCAAGACGACGGTTTTCACAGTGTGCACCAGGTAATAGACCCACGTCTGCAATAGTTTTCTGGTTTCTGTAGTATTAGGTTGGCAATGGTACATACATCATGATGATGCGTCATCTCACACAGGAGGGACAACTGCTCACTATTTAGCGGGAAACAAAATCAAAGTTATAGAACATCTTTCTTACGCACCAGATTTGACGATAGGTGACTTCTGGCTATTTCTTGTGCTCAATAAGCATTTGAGAGGGAAAAGGTTACATTCAAAAGAAGGGATTGACATCACTGTTAAGTGTTTTTTTGATAGTATCTCTAAAGACGGGCGCAAGCTGTTGGGGGATGTTAAGGCATGAATTATTATTATTATTATTGAGACAACTGGTTGAACGCTTTTAAACTATTGAAGAACAGAATGGTTTGTGCATTATTGTAAATGACAATTAGTTTGGACTTTAAAATAAAAATTCTAAAAACTTGTACCAATCTTTTTCTTCTCAAGAATTGTAGCTAGTCCCTCGTATAAAGTCCTTATTTATATCTCCTTGACATCCTGAAACCGTGCTAATAAGAAGAGCTTCTTATTCTCCAACTTAGAAAGTCCAGTGCTTCAATATTTTGCATCGCATTAAATTGCAAAACAGTATGATACAATTAAACTTGTTTTTTTTTATTTGAATTTCTGATGATTGTTTAAACATTGCAACTCACCTAAATAACACAACTGATACGTTAGTAGTAAATTTCTAAAGGAATTACAATATCTTGCAGTTGACGAATTGTAACTTGTGGCTAGACGATGGGAACAAAATCATCCATATTTAATTTCAGGAGTCTATGTTAACTGTTCAATTTTATAATGACATAAAAAAGTTTTTTTCAGTAGCAAATGTGATATTTATTCAACAAATTGCAGAACCAAGTAGTGGCCAATTGCTATGTTGAATCCTCTGTATCGTATAGAAGATAGAGAACATGCAAGATATAATAATCTAAAAACTTTAGATCAAGCTTTTTATACACCACATATGCAGGAGACATTATTCCATAATCCTCCAAAATTACAGTTCGTTAAAAACATATGTATGTCAAATTCGAAATAATCATTTTGGAAACTATAAGTTATCGTTTGTTTTCATTCACATTGATGAGCATCGATATGTTCAGAAGTTTATTGCACCAACTGCAGTTGAAACACCAGTAATCAGGACAAAAATGCCAACCATAATCAATTGTTATGGTGATTGTGGAAATTTGATCCAGTAAGAGTGAAACTAGAACCAAATCTATGAAGTGGTTTTGCGATTTTTACATGATAGTTCCAAAATAAATTTAAAATCAAATAAGGCATAATCCAAGAAGGAAAATAGATCAGAAAAAAATAAAGTAAGGGAAGTGTTTCCAAAGCGTGTGCTGGACATGTCAGAGCCTAGACAGTTAAGCTACAACATGAAAATGACGACAATAAGCAATATATCACTAATACGTCGCCAGAGTGATCCTCTTAGCCTGTATCACAAGCGAAATCCACGAAAACTTTCTAGATTTCACCAATAAAAGGGACACATAACAAAGGATGGGAGGTTCACAGTAAAGACCAGTTTAGACGAAGTATGTGTTTGGAAAAATCTGAAAATCCAAATTTGAAAATGGATTTCGTGTCTGGTACACGGATGGATTCAAAATCACCAAAAGGAATAGGGTTTGGTCTTCATTGACCGAAGACCAACCTTTCTAGAGCCCTAGGAGGACCACCAACAATGTTTCAGGCGGAAATATACCCCACAGAACTTCGCGTTCAGGAAAACTTAGATACGGGTATGAGGGCTGCAAACAAGGCCAAGCCGCTCTGAAAGCTTTAGCTCTCCAAATAGTAACTTCTTGATCTAAATGAATCACATTTCAGGTTTCAGCATCTAGGACAGAGTATTGGAGGAGTAGAGTATTCATAATAGATTACTAGGTCGCAGTGAGGACATGTAAATAGTACCTGAACAACTCTTCTTCTACAATGCAATAGCAAAACTTAGATTCATCAGAATAAAACTTCATGACATTTACTACGTTTATGCTTTCTGGATGCGCATTAGAAAATGCGAATTAATAAGTACAAGGGTTATTGCCAATCGTTTAAGTTTGTAACAGAAATTCTATGATGTAACCATAACCTTAATTGTACTGTTGTATGTTATTGTATGTCGTACACATATTGCACTGTGCGCATACAGTTGTCAGATATGTAATATGCCAACACAACGCAACCTACATATTTTTCACATGTGATATGTCGTTCGTTTACATTCTGTTGGTAACCTGCTTTAATACACTTTGAATTCGAATTAAACGTTTATACAACCAAGCCGCTATTCTTAAACCACCATTGAAATCAGGATTTCGTCAATTCGCATTTCGTGCTATAATGCGCATCGAGAGGTGTTTATGCTACAGGACTTAGAACCCAATTATAGTCGTAATGCGTATTCAATACGCATTTAGGGAAAGCATAAACTCAGTAATTGTGGATGTGCTGAGATCCGCTTTTGTTGGTACACATCCCATTAGGATGTCTGAAAATATGGCACAAAATAGGCAAGAAATTATACATACGAATTTTCATTGCTTGGTTATTATAGAAATGGCCCCATTCTGGACAAAGTTTAGTAATATTTTGGACAATAGAAACAAATAAGTCAATTGTTTCCGAAAATTTTAGCAACCAAGACATTGTCTACAGTTGAAGAGTATTTTTTGCCGTCTCACTCAGTATTGGTATGGATATTGCTCTATAAGGGCTTTGATTTTTCATGGAGACGATCTAGTTTGATGCTGTTTAAATGCTTTTGTTACAGAATCATTAAAGTCAAGCACAACAAGTATTGATGAGGACTTTAAATCTGCTACATATTCACAAGTAATTCACTAACTGGAATTGCAATTTATTCTCTAATTCAGTTTACACATCGACAAATATATATATAGGCTAAACATTCCAGTTGGAATAAAGCCGCTTCATAGAAGCTCATCAATTCTTTTCTTTGCGGTGAATTACTCCGCTTGGTCCCAGTGTTTCCTTCAGAAGTTCATGTTTTTTTTTGTTGTGTTTATTACTCTGTTCCATTCTTCTCTGTCTTTCACTATTAAGTTCGGATTGTTTATTTTTAACTTTTGTATGTCTCTTCTTACTTGATCTTCCCATCTTGCCTTTGGTCGTCCTTTCGGTCTTTCTTCTGTAGGCCTCCAATCTTTTATCTTCCTAATTAGTTCCTCTTTTCCTCTTCTCTCCACGTGGGCAAACCATCTCAGTCTCTGCGCTTCAATGTATTTTACTATATCTTCCCCCTCCATTATATCATTGATTTCATAATTCCACAAAATTCTATATTCATCATCTTCGGTTCTTTTTGGCCCTAGGATCTTCGTCAGTACTTTCCTTTCAAACACTCTTAGTTTGTCTTCGCATCTTTGTGTAAGGCACATCGTTTCGGCGGCATATGTCACCACGGGTCTGATTGCCGTTTTATAAATCTGCAGCTTAGTTTTTCTGCTTATACTTTTATCTTTTAAGTACCTTACATCGACAAATATTGGAACAAAATTAATGTTCCATGTTAAAAAATTGCAACTAATATCTCCACGAACTTCCAATATATATTCTTCCTTTTTTTGCATTTTCTGTTGTAGATTTAATTATTCATACAAGAGTACATACAAGTTGTAAGTATTCGTCTTCTCTATAACAAAGTTTCAGACTCGGTCCTCGAGAAAATTTGCCACCTGTGGGAAAGAGAACACACCAAACACACCCAGATCTTTAAAATTCATAACCACTCATAGAAAATGCATCGCTCGTAATATAATATAGAGGGAAGAGTTCTCCCCAAGCGTCCCCCTTCCACCGTCCAAAATTCCTATGAATTAGACCGATTCGTATTCAATTTTTCATCTACATCGACTGAAATATACATGTCGACGGCTATACCGAATTAACCGTAATTTCGAAGTTAATAATGAATCGGGCTCCTCAAAGTCCTTGTAAGAAAGATGGCCGTACACCGTATTCTACGGTTAGGTTCGTCCGACATTTTCTGAAGCACCGCCGCTGCTTGCTGCGTCTCCTAGCCATCTATAATTCAGGAACAACCGCGGACTTGTATGTGAGGTAATTTTTTTTCCTTTCCAATAATTTCTACATAGATTATCGGTTCGGGGAAATAAGTTGTGTATAAATTGAGGTTTTATAATTGATACTAATTCCTTTTAGAAATTATATGGTCTTCGTATGTATGCGGTTGTATAGAGTCGGCTGTAGATGTATACATACATGTCTTCCTGTATGCATGGAAGAAGTAGCGGTTAAGAGAATATTCTACCCTTTTGAGAACATGTGGGATATGATCGGTGGATGTAACATTGTCTTTATGTGCGTTATAATTCATATGCTGGACGCTATGTCGTTACGGAAGAGCCAAGAACGCTTACGTTCTTGCGAAGCTACACTGTTGAATAATGTAATTGCTTCAAAGTGAATATAAAATGACCGTAATCAAAACATCTAGCTTTGTACATAAGATCTTGATTAATTTTGATTTGATTTGGAAATAAATTGTTCGATTGAATGACACAATTGATATTAGTTATTTCTTTCCATTTTTGCAAGTCAAATCTTTGGAAATAGGCAAAAACTTTTATCACAGAATTATATGCGAGTACAACAACAATGCTGGTGTTGAGGAAAAGCAAAAATTAGCATATATCTACTCCATTTTGCTGAACGTTAGCTAAAGCCCTGAAAGATGTACATATTCTTGGACATAATCTATTTGCCATTTTCTGCCATCAGAACAGGTTGTACGGTGCCCCCCAGATCTTAGAATGAGCGTAGAACAAAACTGTTATCTATTAAAATACTAAAACTACTGAACATTAAAAAATCTCCAAGCAAACTGGAGTAGATTAGACAGAGGCCAAACCAGTAATTCTATACCCAAATGCCCCATTGCCAATTGCCAATATTTTTATGTAAAAATAATATTAATTCCGGAAAAAATATTTGCACGTTGTTTACGATATACACAGTAGCAGTAGAACATTACTGCCGCTTGGAGTGATGAGGATTAAAAAAGGAAAAGCTTCAGCACTTATTTGAGGTTGTGCTTTCTATGGCTGGATAGAAGATCTGCGAATTATACAAAGGAGTATGTATAAGAAAATAAAGTTATCTCCAGATATTACAGGAAAATGCAGCCACGTTGGGCGACAATTTCGAGATTATGCATGATAATAATATACAAAAACTATTAAAATGATCTACAGCAGAAATATCCTACAGTTAATGGTACGACCACCCCCGACATTAATGACATTGAACTCCTGTGGGATGAATTGGATAAATAAATTGACAAATCCTGCCCTACGTTCGCAACAGATCTCTGGAATGTTTTGCAAGAAAAGTGGATCAATATCTCTGACACAATGAAGAAAAACACAAGCTAATCAAGAACGCTAGTTAGATTGAATGGTATTAAATAGTTTAGAGTGAGGAAAAACTTCTATTGTACACTTTTGCCGCAAATAACTTCCAAAACATAAAGTACCTATTGTACAGAATAGGCAATATTGTATTAACAGAAGCACAACTCTTGGTGCCAAAGAAAATTTCATCAATTGTCAATGAGAAGCCGATTCAAAAGTGGCAAAGAAAACAACTCCCATGAGTTCGAATTACCTTTTTCACCAGAATCTTACGCCAAAGTTCTTGCAAATCCTTTCAGTTAAATAGGCTGAAAGTAATAACTTTTCGACTGAAACCCAACTCCTTGATAAAAAGAAAGAAAGTACATATATCTGAGAGTTTCCCAATAAAGAAATGTTGCTCAACTTATGGGACAACTTCCACATTTGGACAATTTGAAAGCCGTCTCGAAAAAGTGTCGGTTTACTTCAAACTGAATCACCACAAAATGGGTGCATACACGACTGCAAGTATGTTTATAAAACATACAGCCTCCATTGGGAAATGCAGCCAGTTAATCAACTAAGCATATACGATGGTTCTTATCTTGCTGCTTCTGCAATGGCACTACAGTCCAAATTGAACCCTGGCTTCCATTTATGCTCCTGCAGTCGATGTAATATTTCTGAAGATAGAAAAACCAAGTCATTTTGATAATTGGTAAGTATTTCCTATATAGAGTTTGAGAGACAGTTAAGTATGTTTGCAAAATAAAACATCTTAGACAGTGAATACACTTTTATTTTGGCACCCCACAGCACATCTTCTCTGTCGTTGTATTTTGCCATCACTCAAGATTTACTACATTGTGGCTGTGGCAAGAAGATTTCTTTTCCTAAAAATAAATCGAATAGAAAAATTTTATAGAAAATGATTAATATTTGAATGACTAGGTTTTTAGCTACCAATAAGGTTAAAATTTTCCAATTTTTTTTAAATTTTTAGTAGTAGTAGTATTAGTAGTATATTCTCACCATCAATTTTACATGGTTCGTCTAAAAATACACAAGTGTACATAAATAAATAAATAGATACAAGGCATCACAATTTACGTACATAAGTAGATACAAGATATCACAATAATAAATTGTAGGTATGTAACAGATGAGTACAAAAGATCAATCAATCAAATCAATATGACATATATTCGGACACTATAATATATTGTCTAAGAGCAGGTTTTTAACATGTTCAGAAAATCTCTTCGAATTGGTGTTTTTTATGTCTTCTGATAAATGATTATAAAGTTTAGGGTCCTAGTAGTCAATTGCCTGCCGTGTAGATGAGAACCTGTGAAATGGAGTGACCAACTCGGCTTTGGTTCTTGTGGGGTAGTTTTGGAAATTTAGTGACTATATATATATGTATATAACCTGCACCCAGTTACCATATAATGGTGTAGGGTGTACAATATTAATCTTTTAAGTCATTATGATTGTGTGTATCTTCTCCATTCTCTTCTATCCTTGGCCAGCCTCTTAGCCTGCGTCCATGTTATGCCCTTCCTTGCGAACAATTCCGCAATCACTCCATCCCATGTCTTACGGGGTCTACCTCTTCTTCTCTTCTTCTGACTTTTCGATTCCCATACTCTCTTCACCGGGATTTCTTCTTTCATGCGTTGCATGTGTCCCCACCAACTCAGTTGTCGTCTTTCAATGAATTGCAGTATTGATTCTATTCCCAGGTATTGTCTAATGTCTATGTTTCTCATTCTATCTAGTTTGGTAACTCCCCTGACTCTTCGCAGATATTTCATCTCCATCGCCTGTATTTTCGACCTCTGCCTTTCGCTCAGCACCCACGATTCGCATCCATATGTCAATATCGGTCTGTATACCGCTTTATACACCTTTATTTTCGTCTCTCTCGTTATTTCTGTTTTGTTTATGAAGCTCTTGTTCATTGCATGATACAGGTTTAACGTCTTTTGTATTCTGTTATTGTATTCCCTTTCTTGTGTTCCCTTTTCATCTATGGTTATGCCTAAGTAATCGAACGTTTGTACTTGTTCTATTTTAGTTCCTTCTATTCCTACATTCATATTGATTCTTTCATCTCCTATCACCATAACTTTTGTTTTATTTTTGTTAATCGTCATTCCATTCGTCTTGAGTGTTGTGTTCCGTACATCTAGATTAGTAGTTTTTAGTGACTAAAGATTATATATTGGACCACTAACTAACAGTCCCACTATCGTACCATTAGCCTTAACAATTAATGCGTTTTTTCATCTGAAACGCAAGACACTTACTTACCAAGCAGATCAACTGGATGGGTTTTAATTGATTGGATAAGAGAGCCCATGTTCCAGAGACTTGGAATGCAATGTGCACGTCTCTACGGGTGCGATTAGCCAAAGCCCAAAATACATAATTGAAAAATTATAAAACGTAAATTGTGGGCTCCTATTTTCTAGTACAGGGTATCCAAAAATTAGCGCCAGATAGCACTAATTTTAGACCAAGCACCAAAATATTTCTTCGAAAAAAACTACATATAAAGAAACCTATATTAGCAACCAGTAGATCCCTTTGTTCCACTTCCACTAAATTGGTATATTTATGTTTTAAAGGCATATCTACCACAACACTATAGCTTTCCATCAAATGTTGCAAACTACAAACAATTTATAAAATGGATTTTATTTCTTCGTCATTGTTTACACAATCGCGTCTTCCATAAATTTTGTTTGCTTGCATCGCAGTATTAACTAACCATCAACAATAATATACATATACTGATATAACAAGAGAATAATAAAATATTAAATATCTTAAACATGAAAACTTCATTCATGTAATGATTTATCCATATTTTGAAATAGAGTTCCACCATCCCCCAGCCTTATTTACTCCACGAAAATGTAACGAATTGTTGTTGAAACTTCATTAGAAAACAAGTTTCTTGCTAATTTCTTTTAGATAGTGCTTTGTGACGGATAGTTTTTTCCTTGCTAAAACTAAGTTGGAAATAGTCAAGGTTAATTACAGAGGTACCTAGTTATTCAATCAAATATAGATTTGGTTAGTATATCATATTTTTTCCGATGTGTGGGTAATAAAGGTGACAACAACTTCTAAAAAATTAGAATGCCTTGCCCTTGGGACAATTTTTGACATAACTGTTAGATATGCAATAATTGGGCTTAGTTTTAGATCTTTGGTTTGTTTCTCGATTTCTTTTGTCTGTCTTCTTTTTAAAAGGATCTTTGGTAATACTATGCTTCTTATAATTCATTGCTATTCGTTCTTATTTATTCTTCATCAAAATAGGGGGGTTGCAAAGACTCTTACTCCCAATCTTCTGCAACATAATATACATTCATATATTCACTCTAACATGAGAAGGTTTCCTTCAATCATCAATCTGTTTGAAGTATATATGTACATACAACTACAAACAGAAACTGCTATCCAACAGAGCTGTCACAGAAGTTATTAAATGCACCAAGCTTATTGCAAGTATTGGTCAAGATGATTAGAAATTTCATTATTACTCTAGTAGTGATTGATATTTCAAGATGCTGTCTTGCAAGTTTATACAATTATATTCATGGTTTAACATAGATATCTGAAAACATTCAAGAGTCTGCCAATAAGGACGTTACAAAGTATAGTATAATAGTATAATTAAGGGGAACATATTTTTGAATCACCAGAATATTAATCAGCCATCTTAACACCGTCGATAACTTACGCTTCACTGGTCTGGTGGCACAAAGCCAGCCTAGGGTATGCGGTAAGTACCCTGAATAAAGTTCAGAGGATTGCTTGCCTGGGCATCACGGGGGCCATGCCTTCGACGCCGACGGCGGCCATGGAGGCCATACTTGGCCTCCCTCCGTTGCACCTGGCGTTGTGGTCAGAGGCTGCCCTGGGGGCCTACAGGTTAAAATGTAGTGGATGCAAGGGCCTCACTGGTAGAACCGGTGACCATACGGGCATCTTCACCTACATCGAAAACACGGCGCCACTGTCCGTTAGGCCGGACAGGATCCCGCCCATTTTTAGTTTCACTAGAAACTACAAAGTAGTCATCCCCACTAGGGAGACTGCTATAACCGACATCTGCAAACGCAAGCAAGAGCTTCAACGTTGGTTTGTAGATGCCTCCAAAACGCCAAATGGCACGGGCATTGGAATCTGGAGGGATGGGGAGCCGCATGGTGAATCTATCAGCCTGGGGTCCTCTCCTTCCGTTTTCCAGGCCGAAATTATAGCCATTCAGACGTGTGCGGAGGGAATCTTAACCTCCTCGCATGGGAATGAATTGGTGGAAATCCTATCGGACAGCCAGGGTGCCCTCAAGGCCCTACAAGCTGTCAAGTTTGATTCCGAAGTAGTCCTGAACTGCCACAGGAAGCTGAAGCAACTGGCCGAACGTCACAGCGTTACGCTGAGATGGGTGCCAGGCCACTCCGAGATTAGGGGGAACGAAATTGCCGACGAGTTAGCCAGAGCGGCCAGTGAACGACCACACATAGGCCCGGAACCGACGTGTGGGAGTTCCTATGGTTGTGTCAAGGCTTTCGTCAGAACTCAGCTCGCCGCCAGACACCGGTCCCACTGGAGGGGACTCTCTGGAATGAGACACTGCAAAATCCTGGGTGTTCACCCTTACCAGGACAGGCTCCGCAAAGCCGTCTCTATGAGCAGGCCCAGGTTAAGGATGCTAACAGGCATCCTGACTGGGCACTGCACACTGAACAAGCACCTGTTTCGCATGGGCTTAGCAAATTCCCCCCAGTGCAGAAGCTGCGGGGACGTGGAGGAAACTCCCGTGCATCTCCTTTCCGACTGCCCTGCATGGGATATGGAAAGGCGGAGCTACTTTGGGGTCGCGAGATTGGACGAACCCAAACTAGAGAAACTGACTCTGGACCAGTTCGCACACTTTTTCTCAGAGGTGCAACTGGGATGGAGGACTTAAACGATATGGGGGCACAATAGGTCTTTTTGGCCGAGTGGCCGTACGGGATCACCCGCCCATGGGACAATACAAAAAAAAAAAAAAAAAAATCAGCCATCTTCCGCAACTGGGGGTTATATTATTAACAAAAAATTAAAACGGTTTATCAAGCCTTAACACTAACAACTCCATAGAAATATAAGCACGTTTCCTAAAGTTTATTTACTGCGCTTAGTTCGCACTACGGCTTTCAGTTCTCTACCTTCACATTCTCGTACGAAGTGTATGTAATTTGCGTATTAAACTTTTATCGGTAAGCTGGTGCTATGAAATTAACCACCAGTCAACACATAATTTTCTTTTGCGTATACCTGGTTACTCCCTTACATTCAATGGAATTGTTCCTGAGGTAAATCGCATACAGCGGGCGCAGCAGCATGCAATATAATTAAAAAGGGAATATTCATTGCAATTTTCTATACGTTGTCGGCGTTCACATTATAAATTATTTCGATTTTTGAACGGGAAGGTTTAGCTCTAGTCAACCGTCCTGTGTATTTATAAAGAATGAAAATATTTTGCAAATACAGCAGCGCATAATTATTAAGTATACGCACTAATCCTTCATAGGGGATTTTTCTAGGAAACCTCCTCACAATACCAAATATTAAAAAATATATATAAGAAAGTTGATTAGACAATACACCTGCATCATTAATCATTAATTCTAGTACGCACTTGCCGTCCTAATTACGATATCTTTTTAATTACGGCATAAAACTATTAATTTCTCTTTATCAGCGGATATAATGTTAAAGATATGGATATCTTGGTACAGTTAAAGTATTTAGATCCTATTCCGTTAACTGTAGTACAATTAGGTGTAAATAAATTTGAAATTATCATTAGGTTAACATTTATCACGATTGAGAAATCGAACCGCTAGTTCATATGGCTCATTAATTTTGATCGCTGATAATAGTAATAATTATGTTGCCGGAGCTGTTCAGCTATTCATAAATAAGTGCACCTAACTATGTTTTGTGTTTAGACATTTTAAAGATCAATTTCTAATGTATGTATGACGTAATTGTGCGAAAAAAGTAAGCATAACTGCACAACCGACGGTGAATTGAATTTCGATGGAGTTATCGTGAACATTCACAGAAAGTGGATTCAATAATTTAGTTCAACTAGTTTATAGATAAATTTATGAATAAATTGAACAGGACTTTGTACTTGTACGCTCAGTTTTTTCTATGCTTTCTTCATTGGACGCGAGCTTAAGCAATTGAGGCTTCAATCATTCAGAACATGATAAATATCCTCTTCCAAACGTGTTTCAATAGTAAGAGCCTGTTGAGAAATCTCTTAACGTAGAGTATTAACTATTTCCAAAAGAATTTGGTCATTTTTTTTCGTAGGCGAAAAACGTCCCACAAATGTTCTTATTGCAATTGTCCTTGAGTGGTTGAAAACTTTATCGATTGAGAGACTAAAGTACTGTGAGGTTGCATAGTTTCGGAAATGTTACAGTTGCAGGAAGAAGCTAGTGATTAGTGACATTTTTTTTTTATATTGAACCACAAGTTTAATATTTGCTTTCTGGAAAAACCGGAGAGTTAGCAATTTGAAGATAGCCGTCTGAAAAATTGATAGATTGTCCTTCTGGTATTGACACATTTTCGATTTTTATTTTAGCGTTTCTGAAAGAGACATATTGCTTAAGCTTTGAAAACCAAATTGTGGAAGCCATATTTTGTTTTTTCAATAAGCAGTCATAGAGCAAAAGTTGACAGATTGGAAAATCTCATTGCCAATTCCATTTACACAGGTCAACAACATTTTCGGAACTGTTACACTACTTAGTGGATTTTAAAGTATTGTTTATGCTGAAAAAGAATATGTGATTAGAAATCTTCCATCACGTCCCATTTTTTAGTTACCTTGGTGTAAAGTTTCCCATTTAAGCAAAATCGATGTGATCTCATTCTATGCAATTGCTTGTTCAAATAAGCATAATCACATCACCTTAATAGAAATTTGAATACATTGAAAACACAACTGATTTCTCAGTTTGGCTTGAGCAACATAGTAAACTATTAGCCTGTTAATTCAGTTAAATAAATTAGGTTGCTGTGGAAGTGTGTTATATTATTCTTTTAGTTTTTGTAGTAAATGTCAGTGATATTTAGTTTTATAATGAACAGGCAAAGTCGTAATTGTAAAAATTCGGCAAACATTTTTTGTTACGTCTCTGGTGAGTTCACGACAAAGAGTCAACGTAAACCGATTTCAAAATTGATAAAAACTGCTTATCTATTTTATTTTGGGTGTCAACTTGGGGAGCAAGACAAACGATGGGCACCCCATATAACGTGTATTAGGTGTTATGTAAAATTATCACAATGGTTGCAAGGGAAACATGAACATATGCCGTTTGCTATTCCTATGGTTTGGCGTGAACCGACAAATCACCATAATGATTGCTACTTCTGTATGACAAACGTTACTGGATTTTCTTCTAAGAATAAAAACAAAATTGTCTATCCGAATATTCTATCGGTGACCAGTTTCGCACGGAGAAGATCTGCCTGTTCCGTTGGCCCAGCTTCGTGGCAGAAGATTTCAAGTTCTGAAGAGGACTGTTCTGTAGCAGTAGGATCATCAAAAGACGACGATTTCATTCCAGAAAAAACATCTAGTGAACCACATTTTATTTCACAAGTGGAACTTAATGATTTGGTTCGCGAACTATATTTATCAAAACAGCAAGCAGAACTTCTAGCTTCACGGTTAAAGGAGTGGAACTTTTTGAAAAAGGACACCAAGATTTCATATTATAGAAACAGAAATAAGGATTTAATGAAATATTTCACTAAATAAAATCAGCTGTGTGAACTTTTTTCTTCCAGATTTGCAGTTTTTTAATATGTTTTGTTTTTTATATTTACATTTTGAATGATTTTAAATACCAAATAAAACTTGAATGCCGAACTTCAAGGTAATAAATATCAAATATTTTACAACAATACACTCACTTAGTTTTTAAATTTGACAAGATGCGGCAATCATGAAGGGTGTATAACTAGAAAATTAAGGGTGATGGAGAAAAACTGATTTCATTTTCAGATTCCGTGCACAAAATACATTAAGGATCACTAATATACGTTTCAGTTTCGAATTTTTTTTTTAATTTGTAGGCCAGTGTTATTTAGATAATCTGTTACGTTTCTGTAATAATCAAGTTCAAAGTTTCAAAGTGTTGAAAGCAAAATTGGTTCCTTGTTCTTAAATCTAGGTTTTCGAAAAATGTATGTTCATATACATAACTGGATATAACTAATTTCCGATTAATCACCCCACTATCATATAAAGAATTGCCTGATTGGAAAAGAGCATATTATCGGTAAAGTTTGCATGATCCAAAAAATAAACTACTGGAATTTAGTTGGGTTAAGATTCTATCGTTTAGGTATCTTCTCAAGATATTTCTGATGTCGTCAGAACTGATGCTATTGCGATTTGTTTGGATTTTGTTGAGGCGGCATCATCCTGAAAATTGGTCCAATCCATTTTTGAAATTTTTGAAGTTAAAGCCTCTTTTTCTGAGTCTGAGAAAAGTGTATCAATTCTAACTTGATATTCATTCTTCTTCAGTTCCACTAACTCCTCTTCACACACTTCCATAGATTCTGATATGTAAACGGCAGATATTCAATTTCTATTTCAATCAACTGCTTATGACCTCTAACTTTTTCAAATAGGTAGAGCTCATTGCTCTGAAGAAACATTTCGGTCAAGCTTTGTCAAAGAGCAATATGGAATGTATGGTATTGAAATGATCCTTTCCAAATCTTTCTTTAGGTTGTATCTGTATAGGAGGTTACCAAAAAATTCTGGAATAATGGGTTAATGTAAAGTTTTTGATGCCATTTCTTATCTGCTTTTATCGATCATGCCTAGCTAACTTAATTCTCTCCAACAACATGCTAAAATACCTTTTAGCTTAAGGTAAGAATAAAATGCTTAAAAAAAACTTAAGCTCTGGTCAAATCTATAATTGCCAATTGTCATTTCAAAGAAACTGTTAGAGATGTGATTTGAAAAGATTGAATTTGAACGTCAACTGCTACAACATTGGAGAATCTTGGACAATACGCGAACAAGATCTTAATATCAGTGGACTACAGGACTTAGCTGTGGCTAGTGTAGGATCAGAGAAGAATATATGACACAAGGATAACATCAATAAAATAGAAGTTCAGATGTTGTATTTTCAAATACTTTGATGTTGGTTTAAATTGCTGTTGATGAGCCACTAGTAATTGAAGACCAACCTCCTAGAGATATCACCTCACACTTAAAGGAGTAAGTATTTACTTAAAGTTTTGTGTTTTTATTAAAAATCATATGATTTTTGACAGGTTAAAGAATCTAATTATGCTGATATGGATAATATAGCATTCACAAGAAATTGCGATGAATTGGAGGAGGCTTTTGAAATATATACACAGCTGAATATATTTTACGATGAGTAGAATTCATATTGCTTGTTTGTGCGTGTTCAGAGTTTGCAGAAAATCTAATGTTCTTCCCTCAAATTTATTAGAATGTGAATAAGCTAAGATCTGATTTTGTGTGGTCTGGGGTACTTCAGGGTTGGTACCTAAGGACCGACTTTATTTATTCTATCCGTCAATGTCATTCATGCGCTTTTTTGACATTATTACTTTGCACTGTATGCGGACGATCTTCAGCTGGATCCTAGTTGGCAGTCTTCAAAATGTATAGAATGTTTAAATCAAATTTGTATGATTTGTATAATCTTAGACCATATTATAAGGAAAATAAAGTTTTTCTCTCTTCTATACCATTTTCTGGGGTTGTCTAAGTTTTGATATCGAAAAATAACTAAACTCCTTTATGAAATAATTCATTAGAACGAAATGCTCCCTCTTCTTCTCCATATTTTTACAAAACTAGGTATGTCTCATCCCAAATCAGAACAGACAAAGCAAATTACTCCTAATAAATAAAAAACTTCACAGTCACAACATACTCAGAAATTCTAAAGTACGTTCACACAAACCCGAGCCACATGTGCATATTATCTAGCCTGTGTGTTGTGAGTAAAGACGGGGAAAAATTATTAACCAGCACACGTATGTTCTCTAGCGTGTTCCCGGCCTGATCATACATATTTATAAACCAATCCTAACCTATAATAACCCTCGTCTGAACCTGCTTGATAATCTTTGCCTTTGTACGATATCCCCATTGGTCGTTGCCAGCGATGTAGGTGTGGCGTACGCATTTTTCTGCATAACATTAATTTTTATTATTATTATGGTGCCGTTCCGAATATATTGTAATCTTCGCGTTCGTCGTTCGTAATGAAGTTAAGATGAAAATGAACGTACATTAACAATTCTAATTATGCGTCTTGTTTAATGAAATGTGTATGTTTAAAGCATCGTTTTGCGCTAAACTTACTTGTAAGTAAGTAACTGACGATGCTATAAATGCAGCTGTACCGGTGCGAATAGAGGTATTGTTGCGTAAAGAAACCAGAACGAATTGTACGGATAAAGTATGGGATTGTATGCAGAAATATGCAATTTTGCAGGCGGATTTTCTGAATGGGCACAATGGAGTTATGTTAATTCGTTTTGGCACGTCCCGCTATATAGATGTCATGAATATTTATACACGTAATGGAATTGTGAATTCCTAGCAGTTAAAAATACGAAGCCATAATCTAGATTGATGCTGATTTATTCACGATGGTTTTCTTAATATATTAATTGGTCTTATTTTAATCTATATTTAGCTAAGATAATTATTTAAATATTGGTTTCTAAGGAAGGAGATACCACTGCTTTCCAATGTTTAGAACTCCAGCTAGCTTTTCATTTTTAGCCACCTCAAATCTTACTTTGTAATCAAAAATAGAGAATACAGTACACATAGAGTCATAAATATTTGGAGCCTTGTTCTTATAAAATTTTAAATAATATAAACCCACTGATGTCCAAACAAAACAATCAAGGCTGTACCTAGTGATGTAACTGAAGCGAATAAATAAAATAGAATAGTTCAGCGTAGATTTTCAAGCTTTTGCTATCAAAATGCTTTTTACTGGACCTGATCTCTGTTTTCAGCTTCAGAAACGCCGCCTACAAGATGCAATTAATAAATGTAAGGATATCAGAAATATCTTCTACTAGTAAAGCACCCAAATACAAAGGCAGGCAAAGGGACTATTATCAAAATCACCTAACTTACCAATGATGGTGCTATCTTTCAGCAAAGGGGACCTTGGACTACTGGCAAGAGTTTGATAGTCAGTCCTTCTTCATCTTGATAGATCAGTAAGCCATTTCTAACCCATACTGAAATCCAAGATGAAAATCCTAGATTAATTTTAAGGTCCACCAAAAGCCTCCATCAAATCTAACGCCAGGAAGAGCAACCTCACAAGAGACCTATATCGGTTGCAGTGACTAAAGGTGCCACGTCCCTCAAATCTTATCTTATATTATCTTCATTATTCTATCTGGTTCAAACCTGGTAAGCTGTCGCTAAAACCAGATATAAACCAGGTAAGCTGTTACCAACACACCTGTAATTAGCACCTAGTTTAGACCTGGTTTTGGCAACAACCTACCTGGTTTAGACCTGGTTTTAGCCGCCGACATCTACCAAAGGTAGGAATGGTGGGGGGCGCCCCAAGTCCTCCCATACCTTCTCCTAATTAGATTTCAAAATTCGGAGTTAACATGTCACCACTTCAACCACCTCCAAATTTTGCATACCCAGCATCATTAGGTGGTTAGTTTGCGTCATGTTTTGCCCTAAAAAGAAAATTGTATGCTTCCATATTTCACATGGCCAGAAGTATATCAGCAATGTTAAATAATATTTTGTACTCCTACTTATTTTGTGCCGTCTTCTGTCGGGAACAGCACGTAATATGCTTGACAGTAAGTGGGACATAGAAACAAAACTAGTTTAATTTAATTGTTTTTCAATTCCTTTAAATATCCTTCTCACACCTTTACACAATGATATTGTACCTCATAAAAATGGCTGCAATGGTGGTATAAACTTATTATATAACGAAAAATATGAACTATTTTAGAATGACGAGCTCTAATTTTCGTTTTGTCGCTTAAATTAAACAAAATAATTTTTCGAAACGATTACAAAGAAACGATTACTTTGCTTGATGAAATCCCAAAATACAAGGCTGGACGGAAGACTATGGCTACTTGGCTCAGGTCAATTTGTTGATTTGAAAGATAAACCTGATCGTAGAAGAAGAAAAAGGTTTAATATTTCCTCGCTCAAATCGATGGGCCTGTTCTAAAATTCCTTTGGCCAGTGACACAGAGGTAAGATAAACCTCTCTGGATCTCGATACTGCTAACCAAGGAGTGCTGTGACGATCATGGGCAGCACTTTGCTTTGAAAGTAAAAAAAATCAATTCTGTCACAAAATGAATGCTCCAAGCCAAGGCAAAATAACCAGAAATCTTCCCATCTAATTATGAGTAAAAAAAATACTGCAAACGGAAAGATCCTATCTCACATGATCAGGTTAAAGTCCAATTCAGATTGAAGGAACTTAATCTGCGCCAAGAAAAAGAGTAATATCCAGATTTTGAGAGCACAAGCTTTGAAGTAATATTGAAAAACTGCCGTCGGAAGCTTAACTTTGAATCGAGTGTTATACTTACACAAGTGAGGCAGAGACGCTAGGGTATACCCTCAACCTCAATCGCAATGATGATGGAAGAAGAGTTTCGTTTACTCAAAAACTTTTCAACCTTGTGGGACACAAGCTCGTATTGTTCTAGGCGCCGTTATTTGGCAAAGCCTTTTGAGGTGCCAAGTTGAGGYATCTTGAAGAGTACCTATGCTATAATCCCATCAARTATAAATATYTGGACAAATGCGAAAAYAAATTCTGCATCGATGAAGTGACAGCTCTAAAGCATTACACACACAGAGTAATGCACAGGTTTTGACAGAAAAGACTTTGAAGTAATATTGAAAAACTGCCGTCGGAAGCTTAACTTTGAATCGAGTGTTATACCTACGCAAGTGAGGTAGAGACGCTAGGGTAAACCCTCAACCTCAATCGCAATGATGATGGAAGAAGTTTCGTTTTCTCGAAAACTTTTCAGCCTTGTGGGACACAAGCTTGTATTGTTATAGGAACCGCTATTTGGCAAAGCCTTTTGAGGTGCCAAGTTGAGGTATCTTGAAGAGTAAGCTATAATCCCATCAAATATAAATATCTGGACAAATGCGAAAACAAATGCTTCATTGATCAAGTCATAACTCTAAAGCATTACACACATTTTGCATAAATGAAAGAACAATGGCGAAATTGAAAATAAGTAATGGTCCTTCAAAAAATTTGCACCCCAGAATCGTAACTACATTCCTCGATGGCGTCAGGAAACCTGTCCTAGAAGAGGGCTTAAACAGTTTGTAATATATTAGACGGGAGCCTTCTGAGCATGATGACATCATTCTGTTATTTTTGGCAAGATAAAACATTTGTGACAATTAAATTTTGTAAATCAGAAATAATATTGCTTTTTGCTAAAGAATATAACAAAAATATTATGTGCTGCAAAATAAGGAAAAAACCTATTGGTCTCACTAAATATTACAACCAATTTGTAGATATTTATTTAAATATCTACTATTTAAGCACATAATATACATGAAACTAATGATTACTACAAAATGATAAATATTCAACAATTTTTAACTAACTAAAAATATACCGTGAAAAACTGTTTTCGCTTTAAATTACAACTAATTACATTTAAACACTCGGTCAACTCAAAACTGACACTTTATTAAAAGAACACCTTAACTTGGTGTGCACACAACCTGGGCATTTATACCCGCCAGCAAATAAGAATGAAATGTATACATATATACTACAACACGAATATTATGGATAATGTGAGTTACACATACACAGGAAGAAATTTAAATTTCTCGTGAACGCTTTACGTGCATCCTTGTATTGTGAAGACTAACAAATTACACACATTTTTCGAGGTGCCAATTAACGTTAAGTTTCCGTCATTATTTGTGTGGAGTGTTTGACGTAATGTTTGGCAACGTCTGCGTTTTAATATATGGTGTTTCAATTTGCTTGGAAAGTGTAATAAGTGAATATGATGGTACGTAAATAATAGGTCATTATGCGAGAGTTAAAGAGTTATTGCTTTTTGGCTGGTGCAAAAATAAAAGATTGGACTTGCAAGATTTTGATAAATTGATATTAAGTTTTTCTTTTGGCTATTAAATTTTATACATGACATAAATGGAATATTGCGCCTTTAATAGAAAATTTATATCTTCACTATTTCGAGCTAAAAATTAAATACCAGGACAAGGAATGGGTTCCTCACATTTGCTGCGCTAGGTGTGCTGCTACTCTGAGGGATTGGTCAAATTGTATGTGCATGTGTGGCATTGGAGTAATGATTCACTCTCCCATTCTCGCTGTATTTACAGCTGGCCAATTAGTCCTATTCCTTTTAGAAAGTTCAGGATGTCGAAAGCTCCCAGATTAGGTAGCTCTTCCTCTTCAATTTCGTGTGTTCCTAGGTGCAAGGCCTTTGAGTTGCACAGTGCAGAGCAGTTTGAGAGTAGATGCTTCATCCTCTTCCCCAAAAAATCTGGAGGATTGCAGAGGTTAATGCATTTTGAGAACTTCCTTTGGTTGTATGTTCCCAGTAGAGTTTTAGCTTGCCTCATACCGTGGAGATTCTTCCAGTATTTGGATTTTTTCTGCTCCACTTCACATTCGAGCTTCTCCAAACGGTGTTATCCCATCTACAAGAGATGCGATTTGGTGTGAGCAAACAAACCCTTTGTCTGATTGCTACTTTTGCTGCACAAAAACTTTGGGATTTTCCAACAAAAATAAGAACAATATTAGTTACGCTAGTGTGTTTTCTGTTGCTTGTCTAGTACCTCCTTCAGAAGCTTACTAGTACCAAGACCAGGTGCTTGAAGTGAAGAATCTGCAATCACAGATGCGGAGGAAGAAATTTTCCAGTTATTATCGACTATTTGCCATTTCTTCACGGTCCTCAGTAAATCAGTCTGAATTAAATGATCTTATTCGAGATCTGAATTTGTCAAAACTTCAAGCAAAAGTACTAGAATCTAGACTGAGGAAGAACTGTTACAGTATTTTTCAGCCGAAGAAAGTCTTTCATTCTGCAATAATGTCGATAATTTGATCCAGATCGTGAAAGTATAAAAGAAGAGTACAAAGAAAAGCATTTTAATGCAGAATGTTTGTACCAAAACCTGATGTGCCAGAACAAATTTGTTTTGTTTTGCCTAGTGTCATTGATTTCGGTTTTGGAAATTACTTCTACACAATTAATGCTTGGGGTTGGAATTCTATCTTCTCTCTTCTATTCTAACTCTTCTACTGCTACTTAAATCATCTATAAATGTACCTAACAATGATAGGACATTTTATTTTTTTTTTATAGAAGATTATGTAATCTAACACCAACGTCTATAGTTGGTATTTCGTCTTTTACTATCGGATTACTTTGTCCTTTTCGCTTCATACAATGTTTGGCAACAGTGTTCCAAACTTTCCACATTTCTGTAAATTTTGCGTTATGTTGGTTCAATTCAAATTTATTGTTGCATCTTTCTGCTCTAGATTTTGTTATTATTTCATGAGGAATCCTTTCAACCCTCAGGATATAGTGGTACTCATTATTTTATTTATTTATTTATCATATGGCTACACACATCATAAAAGTACACAGGTTCACACATTTAGCTCGGTTTGTGCAGTCAATAGTAATCTGGTAAATCTTGACCTTAAAGCCAAGGTTTATTGTCGTTAGGTCCTTAAAGAGCCCTTCGTGGATGTCTTGATTTGCCATTTTGATTCATATATCGACCACAGAGATCCTTAAGATTCTCTGCTTGCTAGTATGTGCTAGTTCATTTAGTTCACGACAATGAGCTATCCAGGATGCACCAGGATCTCCATTTATATGACCTAAAAATCACAAAAATTCGCAGTTACATGACTTACTTCAAAGGAAATCTCAGAATCCTCTAGCATATAATCCAACAATTAACTGGTTCTTCAAAGCTCAAAAGTAAAGAATTACATTCGGATAATTTATCGTAAAAGCCTTTTTATCCCCCGTATTGGGCATATTGGGCTTGTTGGTAGTAGCCTAGTATTAAATGGCATGACATATTATGTCGAAGCAGAAATCTGTCTTACCAACAACTAACACCAAATCGTTAGGCAAGTTCTTGGGGATTTCAATAAAAACAAAGGAATTAAGATTTCCTGTGGTTGCATAAAAATTTTTGCTACAAGCTGAGATTGCCTGCAAGATTATTATTGGCCAATCATTCTTCACCAGTTGCTGACTTCTCAGCTCGAGTGCAGCCAAATTTAGAAAGGGGACGTTCGCTAAGACTTCTGGAGAAAGTCATGAAGAATAGTAAAGACTACATGTTCCCCAATCATCTTGATAACGCCTTAAAGCCAACTATTCATCAGTTAAAAAGCCATATCCTTAGCTCTTTTACGTTGTAGTACTGTAGCAATAATTCTTTTGACGTTTTTACTGTTGTAGTAATCAACTTTCTTTTTGAAAAATGTGTAATATTCACCTGAATGGCAAGTCTTACCACTCTTCCACTAACATCTTCCCAAAAAGAAAAGAAATATACGGGTATATAGCAGTATATGTTTAAGTTCAATTGGTGCTGCTTCAATTGGTGCTGCAACATCGATTACCTATTCTACAAATGATTTTCATGACCTGTTGACTGTTTCAAACGTTCCAATTTAGTATTGCGTAGCCTCCAATAGTAGCATATCTGGATTGAGATTTCGTCTGCCTCCAGGACACGTCACTACCGTATGAGCAGATTCTCGGAACATGCAGTCCTCTCCAAACTCTCCAACCTCTGGCTAGCGTCGTAGCGGACTCTGTCAGAGTGGATATAATTAGGTTCCAGTGTATTTGGACGTTGTTGGTAAGCCATAGGGCAGCAATGAACATTCGCAACACCTTTTTTAAGTTGGATGGGAACTGCACCAGGTTAGGGCGCAGGTTAGGCGTATGTAGGAGAGCCAAAGAGGCGCTTGCTCGTAAAAATTTGGAAATGACCTCGATAGAATGTTCCCTGAATGTCAGGCTTGGGTGTACTGCCAAGGTATTTTGTTTTCTTTTGAAGTATTTACTCATCGTTTTGTTTTTCCTCTGTGTAAGTGCTCTCTTGCATTGTTCACAAATATCAATGTCCTTTTTTCTTACCTAGGTTCACTGTGAGGTGAGCAAAGCATAAATTTTGTATTACCCAGAAATATTTGATTTGATAGAGTTTGTCTTAAAACTTTTTGCAGGATGAAGTTTGTAGTTTCAGTACTGTCAAAGTTGTGTAGGTACCCTACAGGTTGTTTCTGCAGTCCATACGCACAATTACATTCATATGAAGATCTACTCCAGAATATAACTTATGTGACTATATAACTACGAAATGATAAATCGTCAAACATACAGTCTTAGCTAAAACACCTCTAAACTCAACCTCCAAGTTCAACCCATCAATGTGCAGACACCAAGACAGTTGTGCGGAAATAAAATTTGCGTTTTAGCTGGAATTAACTTCAACATATTTGCAGTAATCTAGTGCTCAGTCTTAGAACAAAGAATTTGTGCCATACTCAGCAGTAAGTTCCTATTCATCACAGAAGTCATAAATGTGGTATCATTCGTAAGTAACAAGCATTTACCAGGTGCTAATGTAGTACGTAATGTAAACGATAAACAAAAAAGGGCTTAAAACAGGGTTAAGAAGTAGCCCATGCGAAACTAGGAATGCAGTAGATAGTTTATTGTTAATGTTGGTTGGCTGATGTTATAGAGCAAGTAATATTGCAATCATGCAATTCTTTTGGAAAAGATCCACAGAATGAGCTTTAGGGGGGTCGTACATAAGTTGCTGAAATCCTACTTAACGGATCGGCTGCAACTCGTTCAAATATCCTGCAATAACGAAGTATATAGATCAGCTTGGCTAAATATAAAGCGAGGAATACCGCAGGGCTCAACATTAGGAGCTTTCCTCTTTATATTATACATAAACGATCTGCCACACATAACAAGGCACTTTTTAAATATGTACGCAGACGATACCTTTCTTATCATCGCTGCAAAATATACAGAGACATTACAGGATGAAATTGTACAAGCCCTACAAGACATGGATAAATGGTTTCTTGAAAATAATCTAAAACTGAACGTAAATAAAACAAACTTAATAAACTTTGCGTTGAGGAAAGATGAAAATCTAAAAGTTAAGTATCAGAGTCAACAAATAGTCTCATCAAATAATGTCAAGTTCCTCGGACTTTACATTGACAGTGCCCTCAATTGGAAACAACATATAAATATCTGGAATGGTCTATGCTTTAAGAATAATAGCATCAGAAGTTCATGTGGAGGCTGCCCTAGCGGCATATAATGCGTATGTCGCATCAAGATTAGCCTATGGTATTATCTTCTGAGGGAATTCCACAGATACCGATAAGCTTTTCGTACTTCAGAAATCCTGCCTCCGAAGTGTGTTCCAATTGAAAAGAAAGAACATATTTAAGCAATATAGCATACTTACCTTACCAGCGTTATATACAGGGTGTCCGCGAAATACAAAGCATGCTTTTAAGGGATGATAGCTACAACGATTTAGAACCAAAAACATATAATACACCTTGGGTCTATCTGTAAGCGTAAACAAGAAAAAAAATTATTTCTCATGTCACAAACTTCGATGTATACTGTACACCGACAGCTGATCCGTGCAAGATTTACCCGACGATTACAGGCGTTTGTTGCAACACATTGAGCCTTTCCTGTAATACATTTTCTCCTGTCTCTCAAAAAAGTTCTTTTTAGGACCACCAATTTATCACAAATAAAAGAAAAGAACTCAATTTTGTAGTAGCCTTTACGAAAGAGCTTAAAGCGCCATAACATAATTTCAGTAATTACATTTTTTTCATTCAATGCGACCTTCCCTTAACTTAAATTTTCATTTACCGATCGGAGGCTGCTATTAAATACGCCCTTTTCACTCTAACTTCAACATAACATCGATTTTATTGTCATAACATTATTAAAAAAAAACGCAAAGATACGTTTATTTTAAAATGTATGGCCATTGACTTCGTACGATACAAGTTCAAGGTCGTATAAACAGATGATGTTTGGCTTACATCTGCCATTCTATTGAATACGAGTACAGTGTGGTGGAAGAGAAATGACACCACGCTTCAATTTCAAAGTATGAAATAATTCGTTTTCATCGTTGTTTTCAGTTATTTTCAACCCTAAATTTTTGATATGGTTTTTTGGTTATTTAAGAAGCAATATGCATGAGTTTTTTTGTACAGTTTGACCAAATAAGGTTTTTTAGAAATAATTTTTTTTTCTCGTTTACGCTTACAGATAGACCCAAGGTGTATTATATGTTTTTGTTTCTAAATCGTTGTAGCTATCATCCCTTAAAAGCATGCTTTGTATATCGCGGACACCCTGTATATATGAATCCGCATGTTTTGCGAAAAAACACTACAATGAACTAATTGCAAAACACGAAACAAATCATGGGTATAACACCCGAGACTGTAGTAAATCTATGTTGCGGTTGCCGCAAACAACATACACTCGAATATATAAAGGTGCAGTAACTCAAACATTAAAGATGTATAACAGCATCCCCGAAGAGTTAAAAAATAAACAATTTAATGCTTTCAAATCATCACTAAAAAGATTTCTCGCAGATAAGTGCCTATATAGTGTCAATGACTTCTTTCAATAATGAATCAAGTACTTTTTCTTTTATGACGTATTTTATAATAATAATAATAATAATAATAATTATTATTATTATTATTATTATTATTATTATTATTATTGCATTAACACAACCGATGGCACGTCCTAATGAACAATAACACATCCTAGAAATCATTTAACACCGGTTGAATATAAAAATTGTTCTTGAGGTAAGAATATTTGAAATTAGACGACAATTGCCGATATTTTTTTAATGTTTGCCATTTCACCTTTGTACATTTTCTAGAATACAACAAAATCTTCCTTGTTTTACGTGGACGAACTTTAAAGACACGAGATATTATTTTGCAAAGCAAGCTTATACACCCTAATTTACTAATTTCATTGAGAGAAATGCTATCAGTAGCTATTGATCTAAGTACATACATACATACAACTCCAGAAAAAAAAACATTGAATAACACGAAACGGAATTTCCCGGAAAAGAGAAAAACATCCACGCATTTAGAGCAAACACGTAACATACAACATACACAATAGCGGACTACTCTAATCTAAAATATAGATGGTAGCATTTGGAAAATGTCTCCATACATATATCGCATGAATAGAGAGAACGTGTATATAACAAACCGACGGCTAACTAATTGCATTAAATATTTGATGGGGAGTAGGTGCTGCAGATTAAACTATCCAATCACGCGACTAAAGGCTGGTACACAATTAAACATTAATGCGTAAATTGCGCTAAGCTGTAGGTGTATACCGCAACGTGTGTGTAATGTTAGTTTGTTCACGCCATAAACGTGTAAGTTGATTTGGATTTCTAACTTTATTTTCTGCTACACGAAATGAACTAATCTGGTTAAAATGTAATTACGTGATTCAAAAATATTCCTAAGTATAGATTTCTTCATCTTCTTCATAAACATACGAGAATATTCCGATTTTTTGGTCATCTGTAGTCAGTTGAGACAATTTGTATAATTAACGGCAGTAAAAGAACCCTTTTTCTCCCGTCGGCGCCAATATTAGTCCATACAGCTACTCTTCTACAACCTTAGCATTATTATTAAAATATTCCCAAAACTACGGGATTCGAAAAGAAGAAGAAAAAAGGGCGCCGCTCAAGAACGACAAGACTGTAATATTAATACATCGTATTAGAGAAAGAGTCGCCTCCCGAGTTTGGCCTCTGATTTACATTTATTAACATATTTTTTCATGTCGTCCCCATTAAAGATTCCGTGATTAGTAGGTTTGCTTCCGAATTCTCCAAAAATTGATAGAAAACGAGCATTACGATGTATATATGTATATATATATGTGTGTGTGTATGTGTACTGCCTATAAAGGATGCCTACAATGTGAAGACGATTATTAGAGAGTTTGCTAAAGACCGTTAATTTTTATCTCTTGTACAGGATGTTAAATATTAAAATGTCAAAGTAAATATTATAAATTATAAATATAGGCAAAATGAAGTGCGAAAATGCATTCATGAATAAGAATACAAAACATAGTAATACCACGAATATAAAAATTCGATTAAAAAAAGGTTACCAACTATCGATTAATTAAATAAGAGATAACTCATCTGTCTCCTAGATGATTTATAACGGGTCAATTCTGTAATTAAGTTTCAATGGGGTAATATCGTAGGTAGAATTGCTTTAACGTACCTAATAGATTTATTTTTGAGTACAGTTGTACTCCAGTTCTCGTTAGGATATCTCCGTAGTTGAGGTATCTCAGCATTTGTGTTTAGTTGTATTAATTACTTCCGGATTCAGTATTTCTGTTCATATTTGGATAATTTATGCTCCATAGTTTGTCAGGCATCTACGATAGAAGGGTGATTTTGGTTTGTTTTAGTAAATTAATGTATTTATTTCAAGTTGATACGTACTGGGAGTTTCATACTTGTGCCCTGTAAATCTGTAAATCGTTCAAGTTAAATTTAAGTATGGTTATTTGTATTTCTCGGTGTAATTCATTTGTTGTGATCGGCTGTCAGATTCGATACTTTTCGGTAAGGTTAGTTTTACAGGTCTCTGTTTCCAACCGGTAGACTGAATATAGCTGGTCGGTAAGGTAGGGAATTTCATGTTTACTCTTGGGAAGCCGCGGAAATTTAGCTGGCTTCGCGTCTCTTTCGAATCTGCCTGTCGAACTGAAAACCTCGTGCAAGACTACGTTTTCTTAACCATCATGCCGCCATTTTAGAGTTTCGAGTAATGTTACGGATTTATTAATGTGTTTATTGGGCGTGTGCCGATAATAAGGACGCTTCCTTGGATATAAAGGGATTTTTGGCTGGTATTGAGTTTTATCCGTGATGGATTTCCATTTCTGAAGTCATTTTTGGACGTTTGGGATCGCATTGGTTAGGAGGAGCACGTGGCTTGAATTTCGAAACATCATATTCGGGGGCCAGATGGGTTTATTTTCACCGAGAAGGTGACCTTGGGTTAGGTACTGGATTTTGGCTGAATTACTGCCGGTTTAGGTACCAGAACGCGAAAATATCACTGGTTGGCGGTTGTCAAATAATATAAGCTTTGAGTAACCTCCCTGTTCTTCGGTAGAGGTTTGTATATTGAAACCGTTTCCAAACCGTAAGTCTTCTCTTTTTTTACATCATTTTCTACGTTCTGAAGAACCCTAACAACGTCTGCAACTTGTGAAAAACGCGTAATAGTGTATTAAACTCTGCCAGTTTTAAGGTTCTTTCGATTATACCCGATGTAATGTTCTTTTAATTACTATAGCAAAGGTTAATACGCTACTCTAATAATTTCCATAACTTTGTCACTAGATGGCGTACATTGGTTCACTTTAATAATATAATATAATATATTTTGAGAATTAATATCTTGAATCTGTAACTGTAATTATTACCTTGTGAATCATTAACGTCTAAATTTCATTTTTTTGTTTTGGTACAATTTCAAAGTAATTTAAATTTAATAATTTATCACTAATGTATAGCTTTCCTTTTATTTTCTGGTAAATCATTTGTAATATTTAACTGGTGTATTATATCTTTTGGCTCCTAGAGTCACGTTGTGGATTAATGTAAAACTAAAAGCATACGTATGGTTCTGGTTAGAGTACCTACAGGGTATTCCGAAACTATTGTCAACACATAATTGTAACTAAAGCTATATATAGGGTGATTCTGATAGAACACCTATTTTGACTTAACCGATTTGCACCTACTGGGTGAGTAGTTTGTTATTTTCGTTATTTTAATCGGGAAATCTTCGGAAAATTTTTGAAAATAACGTGGCGCTATTTGTTTACCAAGCTTTACATTTCGAATTCTCCCACTCCCACCTTCTCCGGCAAGCTGAGCTAGATTTGTTTGGGGTTTCCGAAGGTCAACGCCAGTGGATGCAGGTAGGATCGAGTTTTAGGTTGGTTTTCTTTGTTCTTTTCCTTATTAACAAAATCCGGGTTTACTGCGGTTGCGCGCGTCACAGATTACATCCTTTTTATAGTAAATGTAGTCCTGTTCAACCAAAAGTTTTTTATCTGAGAATTCCGTTATCCAAACATGTAAATGAAAAGCAATAATGAAACTAATGCAGGTACGAATGGGTATTAGTTGGGGACAGTCTTGACACAAATTTGCTACTTCTTTTCATCAGATTTGTCTCCCTGAAGTTTAACAGTAAGCCCATGTCAAATCTTCCTCTTCAAGTTTTATTTCTTATTACAGCTGCAATTAATTGGCCTTCCATCTGCAAATTTTATGAGTTCTTGTAGGTTCATTTTTTAAATAAAGAACTGCAACACTACAAATTTTATAGTTTTTTAAAGTTGAAGAAAATATTTGGCACAATGTCTAATTTTTTTTTTGTAAATTTGGAGTCTATTCAGTCACACATCTCTCCTGTTGTTTTTGTTGCCTTCTTCTCCATCTTAGGTACGCTAGATACATATGTACTTGTATTAAAAATCATTTACTGCGAATTAATGAACAAAGCCGCACAGCCAACCCTTCCCTCCTACTTCCCCATCCATTCGTCTCTGCTCTCTGCTTGAGGTGGATATTTAGAACTGAAGAAATAACTCTAGCTGCTAAAAAAATTATTTCTGCAGTTCGATACTGTTTACCCAAAACAGCAGCCACGTGTCGGAATGGGTATGTAACAATTTTCAAGCAGAAATTCATGCCATTCTATACCGGGTGTTCAAATTGAAGTCGGCACTATTGCTAACTTCGTTATTATTGAAGCTACGATGTCAGTTAAATTAGCAAACTATTAGCGTTTTTTCTTCCGAATACGATGGTAAAATCTAAAAAACAATTGAACATTGCGTTTTTGAGATATTAAAAAAAATTACATTTTTTTAAATGGAATACCCTGTATATTTTTGCACATTTTGAATGATAACTTGATTCTAAACGAAATCCATTAATACATAGACTTCCAAAAATTGACAAATAAACGAACTACAAGTATTAATAGAAAATCATGTAGACATTGACTAGTTATCGAGAAATTAATACACTTTGCTCTTTATTATTGTCAATATTAAATACTCTTATTTGAACAACAAAAAACAAAATTCTGAATGCAAAATATTGACTGCATAACCACCCTACTCTTAAAAACTATAAGGATATAAAGGTGAAGCGAGTATTAAACTCAAAAAGTAAAAACAAATAAAAACTACAAAACAAAGATTAGATCATGTACTCGAAAACAGTTCCGCTTTGTTCTATACACTTTTGAGCACGTTTGTACACCATTCTAACAGCTTTTAAGATCGTTCGTCCATCGATGTTGTTTATAATATT
Organism: Popillia japonica; assembly: GCA_004785975.1. Classification (NCBI taxonomy): domain Eukaryota; kingdom Metazoa; phylum Arthropoda; class Insecta; order Coleoptera; family Scarabaeidae; genus Popillia; species Popillia japonica. The sequence goes on from SMLS01067480.1 coordinate 54,869, forward strand.
GCTGATGCTTTCTTGAAGATCATTTCTATTTTCATTGCGATTTTTATAAATTTCATTTTTTAAAGATCCCCAGAAATAAAAATCGAGAGGGGTAAGGTCTGGTGAACGTGGTGGCCATAACACTGGTCCTCGTGTACTTATCCAGCGATCTTGAAAAAGTTGTATTAATAAACCAGCAACAGCTTGAGAATTGTGCGGTGGTGCACTATCTTGCTGGAAAATAACTTGTGCGTGATCAGCTAAATTGAGATCATCTAAGAACTCCTCTATTGTATTTCGCAACAGTTCTGCGTATCGTTCACCTGTAAGAGTACCCATGTAAAATACAGGCCCTACTAGTCTTCCTCCGATTAAGCCACACGATACATTTATACTAAAACGTCTTTGGGGATTATGATGATGGATACGCATAAGATTTTCTCGGCTCCAGTAATGCTGGTTTTTTCGACTTAGCATACCACAGCTAGAAAAATTAGCTTCATCACTCCGCAAAATTAAACGCAAAAAGTTCGGGCTGCCCCTCACGCAATTAACAAACCATCGACAAAACTCCATACGTCTTGATCACCAGCCATTAAAGTTTGGGTATGTTTATACTTATACGGTGTATACTTATGTTTTTTTCAAAATATGATGAATAGTTCCCCGAAACACTCCTTGATCGCGCTCGCAATCCCTTATTGAATTTTCCCGAAATATGCCGTAACATTAGTTTCTGTTTCTTCATTTAGTATAAATCGATTTCTTGGAACAGATTTAGCGAACACTTTATTATTTGATCTAAACTGTCGGTATAGGGTCAAGAAATATCTTCGATTAGGTAAGATTCGCCTGGGAAATAACGCACTGTAATGTTCGAGAGCACGATAGGAATTTTTTTGACAAACTATGTAACTTTCTGCATATCACATTTTTCTAAATGTGTAAATGCCATTGTTGGAGGAAATTCAAATGGCTGTATATTTATGTACGTTTACTTAACTAACACTCGTAATCTTGACAGATACTATGTATCTTTTGTTTTTGTTCTAGTTATCTGTGATAAATTTAAAACTATTAGAAATAAATTGACTCTGTCTACACTTACAATAAAGGTACAATTAAAGCAAAAGCTAAATTGCGTTTTTATTATTACTTATTAGCAAGCGATTAAAAACTAAAATATGATTACCATCAAATTAGTGACGATTTTTTGTTCGCATGAGATGACAAATTATAACAAAATGTTTCTTTCAGTTGTCAATAGTCGACCATTCATTGACTACAGGATCTTCATATCAAGTTGATTTGCTAAATTTAAATGCTTGTAGTTCGTTTATTTGTTAATTTTTGGGTGTCTATGTGTTAGTAGATTTTGTTTAAAATTAAATTATCTTTTAAAATATCCAAAAATATACAGTGTATTCCGTTTAAAAAAATGTTATTTTTTTAAATATCTCGACAACGTGAAGTACAATTGTTTTTTAAATGTTACTATCGTAAACGCAAGAAAAAACGCTACTAGTTTGGTAATTTAACCAACATCGTATCTTTAGTAGTAACAAAGTTAGCAATAGTGCCGACTTCAATTTGAACACGCTGTATATAATGTGACCAGAAATGTTTGAAAAAACGTTACCAAAATGCATCCGTTCTAGATAGCCAAGCAGCATAGCGCTAAAGACTATAGTGGCACGTATCTTTATGTTTAAACTAACCTTGATATGTCTGCTCATCATGGAAGCTCTGACATAAAGAAATACAATTATATTGCCATGAATGGGCGGCCAACAATGCCCCCAATGGTTTTCCAAAGAAGGATTAGTTGAATCAAACCCACTCTGCTACATTGTCAGCAGCCACGTAAAAACTGATCGTCAAGAATTGGAAGACTGATCAAAAAGTTTTACGATCCACTAATAATGTCAAAATAAGACAATCGCCTTCATTACTTTTTCAGCCCCTAAAACTAAATGTCTGCAGGACGTTAGCAAAAGAGATCTCAGTACCATCCACCAGCTTCATTCGCCAGCTTCATTCAGTGGCCATGATCTTTCGACGAAACGTAATGCATAATAAGTTTATTGGATGTATACCTAGAATAGAAAAATCATACAGACAATACTTAGCACAATATACATCACCAAACATGTCTGAAAGTCTGAGAATACGATACCCTGACTCGTTTGGGCGATGCTATTTCAGATAAATGCTAAATGCAAACTGATAAAATGGAATATTTTGAGGATAAGACATACACAACAAATTTATTTCTCTTTATTTGTACGATATTCTTCTTTTGCATCTAATATTAGCTATGTTTTAAGTCATAGTTTTGAATAACTTGAATTCCTCTCTTGGTGGTTGAATTTAACTAGAGACTGGACTAGAAAGTTCCAGTATCTAGTAGGTAGGCTGTTGCCGCTGTTGGCAGGTGCTAATTACAGGTGTGTTGGCAAGTGCTAATTACAGGTGTGTTGGCAACAGGTTACTTAATTTGGGCAACAGTTTACCTGGTTTAGACCTAGTTATGTCCGCTAACACTTACCGAAGATAGGAATGGTGAAAGGCATCCAAGCCGTACCCATACCTACTCAAATGAGAGTATTGACGATATCCTTATCTAGTCTTCATTCAACGAAACATGAGATTTTCATGATGCCCATGCTCTTATACGGCACATAATTTGGGTCTTACATAGCCATCAGTCTTTGAATGGTAGCAATATCGACGAATTTCTTAAAAGATCTTGCGTCCACTCATTTTGAGCTTCCCAACCCCCATCACATATTCGAGTGAGACCAAAAATCCTCAATCCACTTTGCTTGCAGGCCTTCTAATGAAGAACATTTGGAAGGTTATCCAGCTTTGGAACAACATTGACGTCGTTCTTGGGTAACCAAGTTCTTGTTCATCTGGCATCATAATACGCGGCTAAATGACGTCAGAAGATTATTTAGTCGTTGTCCAACTCGGATTTTGTTGTCTTCCATGGTAAAAACTTTATCAAAAAAATAGATGTCTCTCAAAGTACGAGAACATCTGGAAATTATTTCATACTGAGCGGCGGTGTTACCTAGAGCTTGTCTTCTTCTACAAAGATTTCTTTTCACTTTCCGTACGACCTTTGCTCATTAAGTCGGCTTAAAACTCACTCTGGAGGTGCTAACAATATTACCAATTGAACCAATTAAATTAATTTGATTGCCACCCAATACTGACTGATGGCATAGCTGTACCTCCCAAAAAGATTCCAAACTCCTTCAGAAGATTAGCATCACATCCCGAATCCCACATCTCGAATTGTTCTGAACATCACACATCCACCAACAATTTAGTAATTTTTGATAGAAAACAAAATGTTTTCTTCAAACCAGCTTTATACCTATTGCATCTAATATAACTGAGAAAGAACCATCTATCTAGATATTGAGAAGCTACTGAAATATTTATGTAAATTTTTCTGTAAGGCATATCAAAGGTATACCAATAAAATGTTAATAAGTAAACCTAATACAGAATCATACCGCTTATAGCATCTAAATATATGAGTATACGCGTAGAACTGATGATAAGAACGAACTACCGAATAATTTTCCATAAATTGCCGCATTCTGTAATATTCTAATGTTAGTTTAATGACCACCGTCATCGCCTGGTCTCGAAAACCAGTAGCTTTTTCACTTCGAGCTACAATTAACCGAACGCAACCCTCTTTATTCTTTAAGGAGAGCTTGCATGTAAAGTCGTGTGGTATGTACAACGAATGAAGTTTTACTTTTCTAATTTGCATATAATTAAAATATTCAGATTCGAAGTTTGTTTGAGATTATTATTAAAACTGGAAATAACAGCTATACTATACTATACTGTTTTGCCTACTTAAAGAAATAGGAGATAAACAGGTTATGAAAGAAGGATAATTATATGTTTTAAAGCAGTACTAATTAAGAAACAACAAAACACAACTTCCATTTTAATTTTATGGAACATATAGATAGATATGTAATAAACGGAAGTGTATATGTATTGCTTTATATGCCAACTATGCTTTTTATGTAATGGCCGCTCCCGATGTGAATAAAAGCCATATGCTGACCGAGTACTAATTAAAATGCCGATGCCTGTAATTATAGAAATGTATTTTGTGTTATTTTCGGTTTTTATTTTCAGTTGCTGCGAAACCATATCCTGGCTGTTCGATGTCCGATAGATGACGAGCAGGTTTTGTGGTCAGTAGTAGATTTTCCAGTAAGCTTACCACGATTCAAGTTCGTGTAAACGACAATTACAAATGAAAGGTGTGAGACGAAAAGACGATTTAAAAGTTTTTATATAATTATACAGGGTGTTCAGATTTTGCTGTACAGCCTCTGCCTTTGTTATTTTAAGTAGATTTAAGTAGAGACGTCCTATATTCCATGATAGTTCGCCCAATTTTATTTGATAAATATTGTAGATTGTAGTTTCTCTCTACTTTATGTCTTGGACAACTGACACTTTTCGAATTTCCACCTTTGGTAAGATTGAAACAAGCCAAAACTTGACAATCTATACCTTTTTGACGTAACGACAAGTACCACAAAAAGGGAAAAGAATCGAAGAATAAAAGAGCAGAAACACTGCCGTCTTGGCAATCACATTGGGGAGATTTATGTATTCCCTATTTGAAGAACGAGTCCTTACATCTTCCATGCCCTTTAATGAAAACTTTATTCTATCTAGTCCATAGCGGGGGGAGCTCAAAATCATGAGGGAGCCGAGTTCACATCCATGATCTGCATGATGATGTCTTTGCCGTTAGAGTTAGAGTTTTTTTGCACTGCGGTCAAAGCTAAGTGTCTAAATTTCAGGCGTAGCCTCCCATTTGGAAAGTCTCCATGTATGGGGAGACCCAGATTGTTGATTATTTTATTGTATAGGTATACTTAGAGTAATGCTCGTAACCTACGAATATTTGGGGGTTCAATATGGATTAGGACAGGAAGCCAGTGCACTAGTATTGCCTGTATAGTCATGGGAATAATGCTCGTGGATTCGTGAAGCTGCACGTCTCCTAATTTTGTGTGGCTGCTGTTGGTCCACACAAGTGCGCGGTATACTGCTGCGGAGTGGAGAAGACTAAGGGCAGTCGTCCTCAGAGTGGTCGCATATAAGCCCCATGCTGTTTTTATTTTCGAAGCTGTATTTTGATAACACCAAAGTAATTTGGAGTTGGGATATGGTCACATTGCCATTTTGTTGCTAACATGAAAACAGTAAGATTCGATTTTACTGATACTTAGTGTCAGTTTCTAATCCCAAAATAAATTTCCAACTGTTGTCTGCTGTTAACGTGTCTTCTGCTATAGTGAGAGCTTTCCGTTGAACAGCGATTGCAAGCTCATCTGTATATCCGAATTTTCTGGAAATAGTTTTAGGCAGTTCCGCAATGTGCAAATTAAAGAGTAGGGTAGCCAGCACAGATCCCTGAAACAGGCATTTCTTCTTGCTGAACTTAGTGAGGGCAAGGACTTGGTCGAACCTAGCTTGCTCGACTGGAAGAGCATCCAGAATTGTAAGGCTTATCCTGCTACGGGACGATAGTTGCTAGGAGGGTGAGCAGAGTTCCAACTGGTGTGGGATGGATCCCAACTGTCAAATGTTGCCTAAAAAGCTGCCCAGCCACTTTCTAGCTTTGGATCTTATGTTGACAAAGAATTCCTTGGGCATTCCTAGGGCATCAAAGCCTCATTTTTAGACATTTGATTGCTTTACTTCTTTCATATTAAGCGTGGAATCTTTATACCTGAACCATATTCTCTGCGATCTTGCTGTAAAGTGATATTGCTTCCTTGGGTCCTATGGTAATAGTTCTGCTCGCAAGTGTCCTCAGGAGTGATCAATGTTGGGGGCTGGAATATTTAAAACCTAATTGCTCCTCGTTATAGCGCCAGTTTGCATTCTCCCGCTGTTAAGACTTACAATTCCCTAATTCTTCCTTTTTGGAAGTTCGATGTATCATACTGAACGTAGCAGTTTCCTAAAGGAATAGAAATCAAAGCGTGGAAGCAGTTAATGTTGTTGAACTATGACTGGTGTTGTGACTTAGTTAGTACCGGTGCCAGCCACAGTAGGTATACTACTAAGCAACGCCTTGAGGAGTACAAAAAATTAAAAACTTAAAAATTAATAGTCGCAGTGGTAAGTCACTCGCTAGCGATGAGCATGGTGGTTTTGCGATTACTACTTCGAACTAAATCGATCCAGGAAAACATCGCAAAACATCTCACAATTGTATGAAAAAATCATTATTGCGCCTGATACGAAACAATTTCATTAAATCGTAATCCACCTTCCATACAGAACGAGCACCGTTTCCAAGCAAGATTTATATCCACCATTCAAGCAACACACGGTCCGATTCAGAAACACCAAACCAACTCGGTACTCATTCATTAGCCACAATCGTACTCGTATAAAAGCCGTGCATTATTACATCACGATTCGGCTACCATTAAACACTCACAAATCGATCCCAATATTCCACCGTTTACGCTAATATTAGAGGCAATAAAATCGCGAAGCCGGGCACGACTCCTTTCGCTGTTAGCTGACCAAAAACAAAGAGAGCGCAACCTCCATAATATTGTTAGGTGCTCGAATCGGCGAATCCCCGCATAGAACTGAAATTTTAATTATTTCGTGACAACGTAGCATTAGATGTAAAGGTGGAGGACGTGGAAATTCTTTCCGAGTCTCCTTTACGTTTCGTGCTGTACCGCCGACTACGACTATTCCCGCGAAAAAAGAAGGAAAACACCATTTAATGTCATGAATCATAGACCTTCAACTATACGCTATGTATCTGCTTACTACTACTGTTGTGGAGTTTATAAACAACGTTCATGTGCCGCGGATGTATAGCGTACCTCGGTATCATTATTCTCTTTGGAGGGCAAAGTAAAACACAACGACCAGCCGCAAAAACATGTATTTCAGGTGAGTCAGTTGATACGCCGAGGTTTTTCATAAAAATTTTAATAACGAATTGCGAAGGCTGTGTTTAAATTCACGCGAAATGAGAAAGGTTTCAAACAAATTTATGCACTGTCTTTGCAATGCATATGTATGCACAAATGTCTTACAAGAATAGGCTTTTTTATGTAATTAAGAAAGCAAAGGTTGGTGGTTTTGAAAATGTCCAATTCCAAGCTAGATTGGAGAGGAAAATTTGGGCTGCAGACAACCCTTTGGAGAAGACAAATTATTCGACCTATAGGTAGCTTTTGACAAGATGTAGAAACGAATTATTACAGCCGCTTATCAATGATCTTTATGGTGATGAACTTGTGGGATAATTTCAGTACAATAAGGTTAAAATTATTCAGACGGAAATTCATTTTCTTCAGAACAACATATCAGATTTTCACAAATGAAGTGATTTTTCTTTGCTTCAATTTCTCGATCTTCTCAGTGTCTTAAACATTGCAACTTTAACTATAGCAGAAGTCAAGATCTGAGACTTGCAAGTCATATGATAGATTCAGGATCAGGTTATTTCGGGTGAAGACCGCGAAATGGTTTGGGCATATGATGCGTATGGAAGAAGAAAGAGCGACAAAAACAGTATGGCGGACAAGATCAAGGTACATACAAACGAAGGCGATACAGGCCAAGGACAAAATGGGACAACACAGTAAAAGAAAGTTTGCGGGAGCGAGGGATCTTTTGGAACAAAGCAAAAAGAATGACAGCAAACAACACAAAATTGGAAGCTTGTATTGATAATAAGAAATAAAACAGCCTTAGGATAATTTCATCGGAAGATACTTTTGGATGTAAAGATTTTACGTTCTCTGCAGATAATCAAAGGGCATGTCTTTCCATTATCTTGTCTGCTGTAATTCTTTGCTAATCACTTATTCTTGAAAACCAATTGAATTTCACTTGAAGTTACACATATTTATTGAAACGATCTCACACTAAACACACACACCCTAACTGATCCTAGTCTGATTTCCTCTTATTAACGACTTATTACGCATTAATCTCTTGATCAATAATGAGTTAAAATTGTTACAAATATGTAGATTAGAGGATTCACCATTTGTTTATGGACGAAGCTTCGGACCAAACTGTGGTCGGATCCAGAATTAATTTCTAATTCTCTTGCACCAAAAGAGAGACATCAACCATCTCCAACACTAGAGGCACGAAAAACTAAAAAAAATGTCTTCCATGCAACGCCACCAAGTAGTCACATTGTCGCACATCTGTTCACTTTATTGAATTGTAGCACCATCCCTCTCTGTAATAAGAAAAGCTCTTCCTTCTTAATCATGACAGACCTTCAACTTCTATTGACCATAAATATACTCTTGGTTTTCAATTCAGAATGAATATTACGTAATATCATTAGATGTTGTTATGAGATGCTTGCAAGAAATTATAAATTGGTTTGCGGCAATCAACTTAATTGTTTAATTGAATCGGTTATTTCTTAAACACCCTAAGTCATTTTTTATAGGTTTTCAGGAAAACTTTTATTCCTAGAAATACAAAAAAAAATATTGTTTACTTTATTTCAAATAATTATTTATGATATTTTAGACATAATGTAGTAACAATATTTTATATTCATTAAAATTATAATATTAAAAAAAATCAAAAATTCAGACGCAAAATTTGTAACATAAATTATACATTTTTAAGAACTTTACTCACAAGTCACTTTTTGCAGCTTTATTTTTCGTTCCTTTGTTTTACTGAAGTTGATAATAGCTTCATAGAAAGGTTTCTCGTCTTCGTAGACCCATTGCAGCAATGTTTTAAGATGTTCCAGTTTAGTATTCAAGATAGGAATGCTTCCTTCATAAGCACAGGATTTTGGATATCACAGCAGTCTATTTTTCGTATTCGTAGCATGCATTCAGGGAAACCTGAAACAACAATTGATTAGTTCAGAAGCTTTTACATTCCCAGGATTTGAAGATAAGTCTATAAAGTGGTGCAATTTTGATATGGCAAATGTTTGCATCCCTAGAAACCTTCGCTGATTCCTCGGAAGTAGTGTCCTTTTTATAATAGTCTGTCCACCAATTTTTGAAATCTAAAATTTCATCTCCCTTAACTTCGTTGACCGTAAAATTATTTTGCGAGCTTGCTTTGACGATAATTTCTGTGTAGCTGTGTAAATTGTAAACTCTGTCATAGTTCCGGAGGTTTCTTTTGGCAACGCCGAAGTCCCTGTCGCAAGGAAGGAAGGAATGGCCTCTTATAGGGTAAAATTGTTGCACCTTCTTAAAACGATTTGTTTCTGCTGAAGCCATACATAATCGAATAATGCAGTTATTTTTATTCTGCCCAAGGCAGTTATCAGAAAACAATCCCAATTCTTCCACTTGTTTAGGCAAATAGTTCTCACTATAATCCATTAAGACCCTTTGCTGTAACATTTTCGGTGTATGTATAGAAATAACGTTTCTGGTACAATTATTATTGTACCAGAACCGTCAGGTTCCTCCCAATTCCACTACTTTGCTGTAGCCAAAAATATGGAATGAAAGCACAGAAACATGTAGAGTAGATTTAGAGTGGATTATGTGGTAATGTCTTCGCCCAAATCCATCTTCCGAACCCAAACTTGGATGATATCGTGAATAATTGGTTATTGATGGTATATTGATGGTATACCCAAACGATTAGTTAGTCATGCTAGATTGTAAATTTTGGCAATAATTAAATTAGAAAAATTCCTGGTACTATTTTCTAGGGCTTTGCTACTGAACGGTTGACGAACCGATGAGTAGGTAAAGAATCCATAAGTCTTTTTTGATCTATCAGTTTTGCAGGGTCTCCAGAATTCTAAGATACGTTCTGTTTAAGCATCACTCACCTAATACCCTACAGCGGTAATAATGGTACTCACTTCTTCAGATCTTTTATACTACATACACTGTTCAAACCATTCAAATAGGAGGAATTGCGATAAAATTTTAAGGACAGTGGAAAAGATAAACCATCCTTATTTCCAAGAATGAGAATATTCCAAAAGAAGCTGCTAACTCAGATTAAAACGATACAAACTGTTTTCTAAGCCACCTAAGCTGCTTCTAAACTAACCAAGCGGCGTCTTGGTTTGGTTCGGCTGTGTGCTCAATTAACTATCAACTACTATCTATGCTATTATGACAACCAACTAAGTACGCTGCTGTTATAACCAGCAAAGAACTAGCTTTAAAACTAGCTTTAGTAACTAGCTAGTTTACAACTGATTTTGTGGTGTTTATGGAGGAGTTTTAGCTTCTAAAGATTTAGCTAATTTAGAAATGGTTTTAATCTCAGCATCCTCAGAAAGACTTCTTTGATGTATAACATACATTTCGTAAATAGCGCCGCTGTAGAATTTCAAATTTCTCTCCGGTCACCGCAAAAAATTTTGTTACTTTTGCAATTAAAAAAGCTGTCATAATTCAAAACCTTCCTTTCAGCAAGTATTTTTAATACACTTAGATACGTCAACAGAACATAATAATTTACAACAATAACTCTCGTTATATCAGACAGCAAGTGAACTAAACACACCATACTTAAATCCTAACATTGCGTAAGTTTTCTTTTGCATTCTTGTGCGCTTGTGTAAATCGTAACCACCGAATTGTAAAAATAATTGTGTCGCCCTCTAGCCAGACTATTACGCAACTATTTTATAGAAACTGAAGCAAAAGCTTGGCTGTCATTATATTTCTGAACTCATATTATAGTATCTAAAATGGATACATAAATTGTCATGGCCTACAGAATAATTGTTGCGAACACGCAGAAGTTTGCATCTTGTAACACATACAAACTAGATTTTAAATTATATTTAGCCTAGTATTCGACCGTTTATATTTTCAACTGTAGTAGATAATCTGATTGACGGAGTAATATCCTTGTTTGTTCGCTGGTTAAACGATAATGATACCCTGTACGTGCTAAAGAAATAGATTTATTTTAAACGGTTAAACCAATGTATTAGATTGTGTAAGAGTAAACCGGGTAATGATATGCAAATGATACGTCCGCGGGAAATTACTCGCATGTATTTCAATTTTTCAGAGACATACAAAGAAATTAAATAGAGAATTTACGGGATATATAAACAATGGCAAAAATTTGATTAAAAGACTATCAAATTATATGAAAGTGAAAGGAAAGTTGCTTGTGGTAAAACGGTGCTTTCTACGTTTATTGATTACATTTTTATGATTAAAAATTGTTACATTTTTAAATGAAATTAGGAAAGTTACTTTCTCCAAGAGTGGACCCAATGCTTATTTAAATTAGATGAAATCCAGCTTATCAGGAACATATACATGCTGCATATACACTTGACAAATTTGGGGATGCATAAAATATGTTTTGATAAAAAATTGGGGAACGATTAATCAAGCTTGTTCCTTTGGCAATATCTCCTGAACATTTCTAAAAACTAGTTTTGGAATTGTTTTGTAACTCGACTTTCCCAGAATTATAATTTTAAAATAATTGTCTGAATTTGATTTTCTACGTCAATATAATTTTTGTATAATCGTCCATGGAATGCATTTATGTACTTACTTGTTCTTCTCAATAGATGGCAGTGATGCCACCCAACAAAAAGACATGCCCAACTCCTTCTCATGCCTCTTCTAAAGATAAATTTGACTCTACCTGTGATACTTTCTCTGTGGAATTTCGTATATGATGATAAATTACTTGCTTATACCGCATGCAGGAAAAAACTTCATAATTTACTACTACAACAGTGTATCATTGTTTGGTACTGCAATGAAAATGTTGTGTCTTCAAAATATACGAAGTAAACTCCATCAGGAAGACCAAAAACCCTTCAGTGAAAGGTACCAGACTAACCATAATCTTGAGGGAATTATCTGGAAAGCCCTCAGCCAAGCCCTCAAATCAGAGTGGCTGTCATCCCAGTTGAGGTTAATAAAGTAAGGTAAAGACAAACCCATTAGCCAGACGCTCTAGGTGACTGTACACTTCAAAAATGCAGTATATTTTGTTGTACTTTCTCTGCTCGAGTACTGGCACTCTTGATGACTTATGGCTTGCAAGGATCCGGGCACGATAAGTGAAGAGGTGCTCGAAAAGAACCCAAAAGACCTCTCTAGGCGTAAAAACTCCAAAACCTTTGCAGGAAGAAACCATACTTAAGCAAGTTGCAATGTTGTTAGTAACGTTGATGCTATAGTAATAGCTTTGGAGTTTGTCAAGAGGTAGTAGTAAAGAAGAGCCCTATACAGTGTTTATGCTTTGCATTTGTATGGGGAGAAGCCAATACCTGTGTATAGCCCAAGGAGGTTATCAGAGTTATATAGAAGTCTAGAGAAGAAAATCATTTCCTAAGCATTCTTGGTATAGTACTACCAAACTCTTTAAACAGATTATTGTAATTAGAATGCAATAGAGTAGTAACTATGAAGATGGATAATTTGCAAACATTTCTTTAGCAAATCCTCTGGTCTTTAGATTATAAACCAGTTCTCGCAAAGCTGGAATCTAACGCGGTCAAGTTAGGACTCGCTCTTGTGTGTATCAAATACCGTGAGAGCTGTTTACGGGAAACATAGTTTGAAAAACCCAATTTGCCCATCACACACTTAGTCTTTAGCTGAAGAACACTTTAACATTATAGCCATAATAAAGAACCATATTCAAATCAAAAGATTTATAATAATAATTTAGTAATAATTTATAGTACCAATTACAAAAAGAAAATGTTTGAAAATATAAATCAAATAAAATAAGCAAAAATGGTACAAATCCCAGGGCGATGTTTAGCCTAGTCCAGATAATGGACCGCTGATCTACCATATTACCCTGTACAAAAGAATAATACTATGCTGTTAACACGACATCGTCACTAGCCAGCAAGACGCAACCATACCCAAAGCTCAAAAGAACATATAATATACAAAAAAATTCAGAAACCTTCTAATAATTATTATTCTGGATTATCTGCAATTGTTTACGCATATTACACCTAGTATTTGTATGTATCTCTTGCACTAATTGGAGGGACTTTTGCTTTAATAAAGCTAAATAAATGTTGCTTGTTACTTGACCAAAAAGAATGCAAAAAAATCGGTACAGGGATGTGATGATCTAGAAATTGAGCCATTTATTTTGTTGCCTTCAATGTGGATCTTCTGATTAATTCATAATTTTCATATGAATCGCTCTAATGTTTTCAATAATTATGTTCCAGTACCAGCAATTATTCACTGGAAACTGACTCTAAATTGTCCTGGGCATGAGATCTAGTTATTCTGAATTCTGGATCATAAGCACATTGAGGGAAAAAAAAGGCTTATTGTTTTACTGCAGTTCAAGTTGCTCAATCAAATGATAAATGCTTTTGATTGTAGTTGCCAATAGCTCACTTTGCTTAGCTTGAATTTGTTTGGCCAAAAAAAATTGCTTCCTAGATCTGGTATGATTTCTGGAAAATTGTATTGGAATTAAATATTTGGGTATTTTCCAGAGATATATTTATTTGTACCTTTTGTACGAAAGAATTATAAAAATGTGACTTTTCTTTTCTTTGCTGATTCCCTCTTCCTTCCTTCTTGTAATTTTCTCAGACCTCTAAGATCTTTTTGCAAAAACAGGTTCTCATCTCTTCTCCTCCTAGGCTTTCTTCATTAACTACGATAAATGTATGCTGCCAATAATTTTCTTCTTTTTCTTGAGTAAACGACGCAAACTTTTTTTAAGTTACTTATTTATTCACTCAAAAGATTTCTGCCATAATCAGGAATAATCGAGAACGTGTTCATTAACTGATATATGTTCAACTATAGGTATCATCACCTTCTCGAACTATTCAGCATTACCTTTGGCCTGGATTTCCAAAAGAAAGCTGTGGTACATTAAAATGAACCCAAAGGATACAAAAAGAAAGTGTGAAAGTTGGCAAGAATGGCGACCCTTTTCTTTCATTGAGCATGCACCAGATAAGGCTACTTACTAAGAAATTAGGAGTCAATAGTCCAATACACCACAAGGAAACACTCTACTTCCTTCTTCAATCTTCAACTTTCTTAGTTATTCACTCAAAAGATTTTTGCCCCAGCAATAATTAGGAATAATCGAGTAAGTGTTCATTAAATAATACAACTATTGGTATCATCACCTTCTTGAACTATTCAGCATTATCTTTCGCCTGGATTTCCGAAAGAAAGCTGTGGTACATTAAAATGAACCAAAAGGATAGAAAAAGAAAGTATGAAAAGTTGGCAATAATGGCAACCCTCTTCTTTCATTGAGTATGCACCAGATAAGGTGACTTACTAAGAAATTATGAGTCAATAGTTCAATACACCACCAGGAAATACTCTACTTCCTTTTTCAATCTTCAACTTTCTTAGTTATTCCCTTAAAGGGTTTCTGCCCCAGCAATAATTAGGAATAATCGAGTAAGTGTTCATTAAGTGATACAACTATTGGTATCATCACCTTCTCGAACTATTCGGCATTACCTTTGGCATCGATTTCCAAACGAAAACTTTGGTACATTACAATGGACCGAGAGGATAGAAAAAGACAGTATGCAAAGTTGGCAATAATGGCGATCCTTTTCTTTCATTGAGTATGCACCAGATAAGGTTACTTACTAAGAAATTATGAATCAATAGATCAATACACCACCAGGAAATACTCTACTTCCTTCTTCAATCTTTAACTTTCTTAGATATTCTGCATTACTTTAAATCTATAATTATGAGAGCACTATTATTACCAAAGTGGTTCAACCAAAATAAAAATGAACGAATATCAATGTAATAACTGCTCTTCCACTATCTCGCCGAAAACAATATGAATTTTCCATTATAAAACTCTCAGGTTACACCCCCAATTCCCAAAGAATATGCATGTGATATCCCAAAAAAGAAACTAGACACCTAGAAAATTATAGTTGCGTAACCCATCTGCTCGCCAATACTAAACTAGTCACCTATCCAAAACTCCAAGAATTTTCAACCTAGAAAATTACCCGGTACGCACAGCTAATCATAATTTTTTAACGTGGTATATCGTGTCCTCTCGTCTGGGTGTTTCCCAAAAAATCCTTATTCCCTTAATTCAGAATTATACACAACAGATCATTCGCCTTCTCGATATAATACATATAATCTAGAAACTAATTTAGATCGCAGCGCTAATTTTGACCGAAAGTTATGCAGCTATATGCAAAGACAGAGAACACCTCCGATGGAATAGCAAGAACTACTGGCTTAAATGGCTGCGGAGGACGCGTAGCTTAAGCATAGACGTTCCGCGTTTCAAACTGATATGGGGGAAGAGAAAAAAATGTTGGCAACGAGCACGATTATTTTCAAAATTACCATAATTTCGCTCAAAATCGATTACAAAAGGATAATCCTCGACGAAGGAGAGACTACACTATTAATATAAAACATGTGTTTAAGTTATGAACAATGAGAAGGTATGGAATTATATACTGTTTATGCCTTTTTGCTGCTTAGATGATCCAGTCCACAGCGGTAATTGTATAGTATTTTGTGATAGTTTTATTTTGAATTTGAGCTTCGATTTTCAGAACTTTGCTCGTCTCCTGTGATGGCTACACGGAATCCGTTCCATTCTTGAAGGCGGTATTTCTGTTTGGTCGTTTTTCATTTTGGAATATTTTTCTCGTGTTTAGGTTAGCTTTTTTTCTCGATTTCGTCGAGTTTCCTTCGATATATGCGTACGCGATGCAGCGGAGGAACTTGTAATATCGGAGTTGAGTTAAATGCAAGCTTGTAAATGAAGAGAGATTGTATTATGAGATTATAAAAACCATCGTGTATGTATCGTGGAAGATCGGGAATGTAAATAATTGCGTAAAGGTTACCTTATACGCTTTTCATGTGATGAAAAATAATTACTATACGTTATATTCGCCAACCAATAGCCTCTCCGTTAGCTTTATTGCCTGCATGGAAGGTATTCTATACTTCGTCGAGTTTAAATATTGCGAAGACGAAGAGTTCCAAACAATGGCGGATATAAAATAAAATTAATAAACCTCTTTGAAAATTTAAGTGTCTTAGAGGGAGTACAGTATGTACGGAGAAGTTGTTATTAATTTATGGTTACACACATGACACACCACTATATGTACAGTATGTATTCATGTACTTACATATACTTATGTACATACATGTATATACATGAATATTATAAGTGCCATGTGTGTCACTGTAAATTAGTAATAGAAGGCATCAAACAATTGTTAGCTGTCTGAAAAGATCTAACAATTACACTCGTTAAAAGCGTCTAAAACTAGACAACAAAATTCGTATTATTCTTCAAAATATCTTAGTTTGATAGATGTCACAACTATAATAGCAAATTTAACTGTCAAATTTGACAGAAAAATTCTACAATAAAACAGCTAATTTCTGTCAAACTACTCTGTGGTAGGGCCAGTGTTACTGGGGTAAGTGTTGATATACGTTAATACTGTTTTTCTTCAAAGCCCTTCATTTTTCGCGATTTGAACAAATATAATACTTGCCAACACATTTATGACAGCTGTCAAATTATAAAAGCAACAATTTTTACACACCGATCAAGTTTTCTCAAACGTGGTTTGTTACTATTTTAACGGATACAACTGTCAAATCGTTTTTGACAGCTGTCAAATTATGAAAGCCCCATTTTTCTTTTCGTATTTGACCGCGGTGACGCCTGAAATACAACAGCACAATAGTTTGAATAATAGCAGCACCAGAAACACTTCGAAGCAGACAAATTTCCCTATTTTCTTTTTTTTTTGTTTTAGACACAAGCGTTTATTTAATTTTCGCTTTTTCTTCAATCATTGCTTCATGTATATTTCTCATTGCTACGTTTCGTTTACAATAGGATTTGAACACTATCGCAGAGTAGAAGCACCAAAGATATGTACCTCGTAGGAAGCCAAAAAGAGCAGCACCAAAGTTCATAAATTCGTTTTAAATCGTATTCAAGTGAGTCTTTATTGCCATACAAAAAAAACGGGGAAAAGATTCTACTTTGATAAGAAATAAAGTCGTAAGTTGTTCTTTTTTTTTAATAGATTAGATTAGATTATTAGCGGATTGATCAAATATTTGGATGCCTATCATCATTGCGTCGAATAAAATTTATTATGAGTATGCTTAATATTTTGGTCCTAATTGAGCTCTAAACTTTTGAAGAAGTTTGGAATCTTCTTGGTTCTAAGCGGCATATATCGCTAGCCACCCTTCCCCCCTCCCATCTTCTTGAGGTGATACCTCAGCGGACCACAACAAGTGAATAAAGCCGTGATGATACTAACGTCACTTTTATTGAGTCCAATACGAATTTAGCCAGAATAATGGAAAAAGTTGTAAGCTTTAATGATTATCTTAGATTCGGAATGTTGGATCAGTGTGAAATTTTTTGATCGGTCTCCCAATATGTAAGACC